>JAKWIY010000646.1:0-40860 GCA_027704805.1 Solanum corneliomulleri
AGTTTTGAGTTGTTTTTATTAATGAGTTTAAGTCTTCCGCATTACTTTGTGTGATATTGTATTAAAATTCTAAGGTTTAGATTGGTTGGTTCGCTCACATAGGAGGGTGAAATGTGGGTGCCAGTCGCGTCCCCGCTTTGGGTCGTGACAGACTTGGTATCAGAGCATTAGGTTCATTGGTCTCATCACACAAGAACAGGTCTAGTAGAGTCTTAAGGAACGGTAGGGGGACGCCTTTACTTTTCCTTGAGAGGCTGTAAGACTTTAGGAAAATTCCATTCTTTCATTCTTTCTTTCGTGCTACTACTTGAGTCCAATTGGTATCTAGGTGATACAAATTGGTATCTAGGTGATACAAATTGGTATCTGACCATCTTCACTCTATTTCGCAGATGGTTAGAACTAGAGCAACGACGCACCAGCAGCAACTACTACGGCACGACAAGAAGCGTCTGAGCAGCCACTGGGGCTGTGGCTCGAGGGAGAAACAACGGCAAGAGGCCGTGGAAGAGGTCGTGGGAGGACGTCCTCTAGAGGAAGAGGACGAGCCCCTAGCCCATCTGATACTAGGGCGGTGACTCCTCCACCGACTGAGGAGGTCGTAGGAGAGGGTGAGGAAGGGGAAACTGAACAAGTGCAAAATGAGGAATTGCCACCCCAACCTACCCCAGAGATGATCAACCAGGTACTTGCTTATCTTAGCGGGTTATCCGATCAGGGACAGGCTCCTCCAGTGGTTTCTGCACCAACACCTCTGGTTTCAGAGATACGACATGCGGCTACTATGGCTCCCCGCATGGATGCATCATTGGGAATAGGCACATTTCCACGACTGACTACCGGGCCTATTATGACAAATGACCAGTACGAACTTTTTAGTAAGTTCTTGAAATTGAAACCTCCAGTCTTCAAGGGTACAGAATCTGAAGATGCTTATGATTTTCTGGTTGATTGTCATGAGCTACTACACAAGATGGGGATAGTAGAACGGTTTGGTGTCGAGTTCGTGAGCTATCAGTTCCAAGGGAACGCCAAAATGTGGTGGCGTTCACACAACGTGGAGTGTCAACCAACAGAGGCACCACCAATGACTTGGGAATCATTCTCTACTGTTTATGGAGAAATATAATCCAAGGACTTTGAGAGATAGAAAGAGGGATGAGTTCTTGAGTCTTGAACAAGGAAGGATGACAGTAAACGCGTATGAGGCAAATTTTTGCGCACTATCCAGATATGCCACCCCACTTTGTTTCAGTCCACAAGAACGGATTCGCCGTTTCGTGAAGGGGTTGAGGTCGGAGTTTGCGGATTTCAACCTTACAGGTAGCGGCAACGCAACATCTTTCCAAGAGGTGGTAGACTTTGTGATAGAGGTGGAAGGAGTGAAGCCAGATGACTTCACCACGATATCGACATCAAAGAGTTTCAAAGGGGAGGTGAGTTTAATGGTTCCTACTCTAGAGGACAGAACTCCGGAGGTCACTCAGTTCGACCAATACAGTCTTCACTACAGACTGTAGTAGGGGGTCCACCTTAGAACGGTCAACACTACTCCGAGACCTATGCCCGATTCCAGAGAGTGCTATGGATGTGGGGAGATTGGACATATTAGGAGGAATTGTCCAAAACAGAGTTACGAGGCCCCACTAGCTAGAGGTAGAGGTGGTCATGGTAGAGGCCGTTTTTTTTTTCTGGAGGACGTGGTGGTCGAGGTAATGGCGGTCACCAAAACGGCAGAGGTGATGGGCAAAACGGAGCCACTACTACAGAACATGGTAGGGGCAACGCAGACAAATAATGGGGCCCATTGTTATGCTTTCCCTTGGAGGTCTGAAGCGGAGGCGTCTGATGCTGTTATCACAGGTAATCTCTTGGTTTGTGATTGCATGGCATCTGTATTATTAGACCCTGGCTCCACGTTTTCATATGTATCTTCCTCATTTGCTAACGGTCTAAATTTACATTGTGAATTATTTGACATGCCTATTCGTGTTTCTAGGTGGTCTACTCCGGTGGGTGAGTCTGTGATAGTCGAAAAGTGTATAGGTCTTGTTTGGTGAATTTTGTGGGAAGCAACACTTATGTAGATTGGTTATTTTAGAAATGGGTGACTTTGATGTAATTCTGGGTATGACTTGGCTTTCTCCAAACTTTGCGATTTGGATTGTAATGCTAAAACGGTAACGTTAGCCAAGCCTTGGGCAGATCCGTTAGTGTGGGAGGGTGGACTACACTCCCAATCCGGTGCGTATCATCTCCTTTATCGTGCTCAGAAGAGGTTAGTAAGGGTTGTCTAGCTTTCTTGGCACATCTCAAGGATGACACTACCCAAGTACCTTCGATCGAGTCGGTTTCAGTGGTCTGTGAGTTTTTGGATGTGTTCCCTGCAGATCTTCCCGGTATGCCACCAGATAGGGATATAGACTTCTGCATTGATTTGGAACCCGGTACTCGCCCCATTTCAATACCCCCGTATAGAATGGCTCCCGCCGAATTAAGAGAGTTAAAGGCACAACTTCAAGAGTTGTTGAGCAAAGGCTTCATTAGACCAAGTGCATCTCCTTGGGGTGCTCCGGTGCTATTTTGAAGAAGAAGGATGGGAGTTTTCCGAATGTGCATAGATTACCGACAGTTGAACAAGTAACTATTAAGAACAAGTACCCCATTCCTCGCATTGATGACTTGTTCGATCAGTTACAAGGTGCTTGTGTCTTCTCAAGATTGACTTGAGGTCCGGTTATCACCAATTGAAATACGAGCAACGGATGTTCCAAAGACTGCTTTTCGAACTAGGTATGGGCATTAGAATTTGTGGTAATGTCATTTGGTCTTACGAATGCCCCTGCTGCCTTCATGAGCTTGATGAACGGGATTTTCAAGCATACTTGGACCTCTTTGTGATTGTGTTTATTGATGATATACTGATATACTCCAAAAGTAAGAAAGAACATGAGGAGCATTTGAAAATGGTGTTAGAGTTGTTGAGAAAGAAAAAGCTTTATGCGACATTCTCCAAGTGTGAGTTTTGGCTAGATTCAGTGTCCTTCTTGGGGCACGTGGTTTCTAAGGATGGAGTGATGGTAGATCCTTCTAAGATTGAAACAGTGAAAAATTGGGTAAGACCCACTAAGTGTCAGAAATACGGAGTTTTGTTGGGTTAGCTAGCTACTACCGCCGATTCGTCAAGGGATTCTCTTCTATTGCTTCCCAATTGACGAACTTGACTAAGCAAAACGTCCCATTTGTATGGTCGGACGAGTGTGAGGAAAGCTTTCAGAAACTCAAGACTTTGTTGACTACCGCGCCTATCCTTACCTTGCCGGTAGAGGGTAAGAACTTCATTGTCTATTGTGATGCATCCTATTCGGGTTTGGGTGCAGTGCTAATGCAAGAGAAGAACGTGATCGCTTATGCTTCAAGACAATTAAAAGTGCATGAACGTACTATCCAACTCATGATTTGGAATTGCCCGCGGTAGTTATTTGCACTAAAGCAATGGAGACACTACTTGTATGGGGTTAAGTGTGAAGTCTACACGGACCATCGTAGCCTACAGTATGTATTCACTCAGAAAGACTTGAACTTGAGACAGAGGAGATGGATGGAACTACTGAAGGACTACGACATCACTATCTTGTATCATCCGGGAAAAGCAAATGTTTGTGGCAGATGCTTTGAGTAGGAAACCGGAAGCATGGGAAGTCTAGCTCATTTGCAAGCTTCTAGACGCCCATTGGCTAGAGAAGTGCAGATTTTGGCTAATGACCTTATGAGGTTAGAAATAAACGAGAATGGAGGATTGTTAGCTTGTGTAGAGCAAAATCCTCTTTTCTTGATCAGATTAAGGGGAACAGTTTGATGATGAGAAACTAAGGCCAATTCGAGATAAAGTGTTGCAAGGAGAGGCCAAGGAAGCAATAATCGATGGGGAAGGTATTTTGAGGATTAAGGGAAGAGTATGTGTACCCCGCATCGATGATTTGATCACCACTATTCTTACAGAAGCTCATAGTTCCGGATATTCTATACATCCTGGTGCAACCAAGATGTCCCGACCTAAAGCAACACTTTCTGGTGGAGTAGAATGAAGCAAGATATTGTTGAGTTTGTGGCCAATGTCCAAATTGTCAACAAGTAAAGTATGAACACCAAAGGCCACGGAGAACACTTCAGAGAATGCCCATTCCTGAATGGAAGTGGGAGAGAATCGCGATGGACTTCGTGGTTGTCTCCAAAGACATTGGGTAAGTATGACTCTAAGTTTGGAGGACACTACATGCTAAATTAGGTACTAGGTGGACCTTAGCACTGCATTTCACCCTCAGACCGATGGACAGTCTGAGCGAACGATTCAAGTGTTGGAGGATATGCTTCGTGCGTGTGTGATAGAGTTTGGTGGCCATTGGGATAGCTTTTTACCTCTGGCGGAGTTTTCATACAATAATAGCTATCACTCCAGTATTGACATGGCTCCATTTGAAGCATTGTATGGGAGGAGATGTAGGTCTCCCATTGGTTGGTTTGATGCCTTTGAAGTTAGACCCTGGGGGACTGATCTCTTGAGGGATTCGTTAGATAAGGTGAAAGCTATACAAGAAAAGCTTCTAGCGGCGCAAAGTAGACAAAAGGAGTATGCAGACCGAAAGGTTAGAGACTTGGAGTTCATGGAAGGTGAACAAGTCTTGTTGAAGGTTTCACCCATGAAAGGGGTGATGCGGTTCGGAAAAAGGGGTAAGTTAAGTCCAAGGTATATTGGACCATTTGAAGTGCTTAAGAGAATAGGGGAGGTGGCTTATGAATTAGCCTTACCCCCAGGGCTGTCCGGAGTGCATCCGGTGTTTCATGTGTCCATGTTGAAAAGATACCATGGAGATGGAACTACTACATCATCCGTTGGGACTCAGTGTTGTTGGATGAGAATTTGACTTATGAAGAGGAACCTTGTTATTATTTAGATAGAGAGGTCGCAAGTTGAGGTCGAGAGAAATTGCGTCCATCAAGGTCCAATGGAAGAATCGACCGGTTGAAGAGGCTACTTGGGAGAAGGAGGCGGATATGCAAGAAAAATACCCACATCTGTTTACAGATTCAGGTACTCCTTTTCGCCACTGTTTTTCTTCTTTTGATCGTTCGGGGACGAACGATGGGTAAATTGGTATCTATTGTAACGACCTGTTTAGTCGTTTTGAGCAACAGATTTTAATTCTGGAAAAACTGGCTGGGACGACGGATGGAACGACGGACCGTCGTGGTCACGACGGCCCGTCGAGGAGTTTCGTTCCATGACACTTAGAATTCTTCAAATTGGATATTAAAATCGACTCTCTGTAAATTGTGACGGACCTGCAGGACGTGCCGTCACATCCACGACGAACCGTCGTGAGTTTTCGTTGCAAAACACTTCAACTTTTGAGAATTTGGTACAAGAAACGAGTTTCTGACCGTCATGACGGAGGAACAGGACGGACCGTCACAGCTGTGACGGGCCGTCACAGGCCACTTGAGCTCGAGGGAGCTGCGACGACCACCGTGACGGACCGTCGCAGGCACGACGGCCCGTCACAGGTTGCGCAGTCCCAGGCAAAATAGGATTCCTCTACACGTTTTAGGGGTCGTTTTGGAATATTCTTTCCTTAATTATAAAGATTGAGGGTTAATATTAATAGGTCTAATTACTTGGGGTTTAAAGGGGTAACCTTAAGTTAATTAGTGGGTTTTATTGTCCTCCTTTACACTTAATTATACTTTTAATTAGGGTAAAAAGAAGGAGGGTTTGAATAAAACAAAACAAAAGAAAAGAACAGAAAGAGAGGATAAACGAACGAGTAGAGAGAGAGAAACGAAGAGGATAGCAAGGATTTTGAGAAGATAGCTTGTTGATTCAATTCTTCGGTGGAGGTAGGTTATGTTTTACGATATTCGTAGTGAACTCTTAATAGTGAATAATATGTGTTGATGATATTGTAAACCTGTCTATATGCTTAATTGTATGCTTGTATGAATTGATTTTGTGATTTTGACAAAAACAAGCATGATGAAAACCCCTTGAATCCCAAATCTTGAAAGAAACTTTAATCTATGATATTAATGATGATGCCTTGGTATAAAAGAAGCTTGACGAATTAAAGTAATGGAGTGATGATGCCTTGGTATAGAGAAGGCTTGATGAACGGATAGAATGAATTTAGTGGATCGGAGTGTCACGTTCCGACACATAGTATTAGTGGATCGGAGTGTCACGTCCGACACATAGTATTAGTGGGACGGGTGTCACGAACCGACACGTAGATTATAGGGGATCGGAGTGTCACGTACCGACACACATAGGGATCGGAGTGTCACGTTCCGACACATATAGGGGATCGGAGTGTCACGTTCCGACACATATAGGGGATCGGAGTGTCACGTTCCGACACATATAGGGGATCGGAGTGTCACGTACTGACACAAGAGGAAGAAAGATAATGAATCTCGAAAGATGGTAATATACTCAACATAATGAACTTAATTCCCAAATGAGTGTGGTATTGAGGCTTGAGCCCTCATGAATGAACTTGATGGTATTTATTGACGATTATGATACTTGTTGCTACATGTTGAGTTTATAGTTGATTTACAATATTACTTGATATATATTATCTTCTATTTTGAGTTGGCCGATGATATCTACTCAGTACGTGTGGTTGTACTGACCCCCTACTTTTATGTTTTCCTCTTTGTTATTTGTGTTATGCAGCAAACGTTCCGTCAACTCACACACCAGTAACTCGGGCCAGATTTCGTCATACCGGATCTCAGGGTGAGCTAACGCTTCTAGCTTGGACTGGATCTCTTCTATAAGTTTTGATGCCTCGACTTCCGGCATGGACTAGTTTCTTATGTATTTTTAGCTTCTTAGACATTCTTAGATAGTTTAGTTAGTAAATTGATCATAGATGTTCTTGTGATGATGACTTCCAGATTTTGGGGATAATAATAATAAGTTTTGAGTTGTTTTTATTAATGAGTTAAGTCTTCCGCATTACTTTTGTTGATATTGTATTAAAATGCTAAGGTTTAGATTGGTTGGTTCGCTCACATAGGAGGGTGAATGTGGGTGCCAGTCGCGTCCCCGCTTTGGGTCGTGACATTCGTAGTGGTCCTCAATATATTTCACTCAATTGAAGTGATCCTTAATATATAACAAAAGGTGTTCATTTTGGTCACTTATCCTCAAGCTAACAAATTTATCAAAAAATGTTAAATTAACTATGAACATTGGATAGCTAATAAAGTTAACCATTCTTTTCTTCTTTATTAGCTCAAAACAAAGAGCACCATAAAGTCTAATGCTATTTTTTTTCCTACTTTCTCCAAGAAAAGCTCACCATTATTTACTTCCTTATTAGCAAATATATGTTGTGTAATTAGATTATTTCTTCCTTTATATTTTATAAATCAGTTAGATTCATAGAAATTGGCTGAAATGAAACATCGTTTATTATTTAGAACAATTTCAATCAAGTAAAATATAGGAAAATGGTAAGAAATGACCTTTCGGTTATTTCCCTTAAAAATATTTTAGCTAAAATTTGGGGAATAGCACAAGTACCTCCTACACTACGAACGATATACCAGAGACAAACCTTAACTACCCCCCCCCCCCCGTCAGCCAAACACATTTGTTTTGTAATTTGATAAACCTTTGTCGATTACGTGACACACTCCATTACTCCTCAAAGTTGAGGTACTTTGGAGATGTTTGGATGCCACATAAGCTAAAAAGATGTATGGGCTCAGGGGGTAATAGACCTTAGTTTAGTTTATGTGTGTCTATGAGATTTTGGTCATAATCTAGGTAATACTTGTACCATATCTCGCTAAAATTGCCAAATTACTAAAATTGGCCTAACCTTCTACTATTTTTCTTTATCCTTCAAGTTTGGACATTAATAAATTTTTGTCTTCCTAGTCGTTTTTTACTTTTCATAAAATTTAATGTACTGGAAAGGTGAACTTTTTCGAGCGAATTATATATCAAAAGAATTGAAACATCGAGAGGACTTTATATCTAAAATTTGAGATTATTTAGAAGTAAATTTTAGTTGATCGAGATTTAGAGTAAATTTATACTTCATATGTAGTTAATGTATACTTTATATATAGTTAAACTATATTTAGCTTTTTGAGTGTATTATAATATATAGTCTGCGTATAACTCATATATAGGTATGAAATATTATATAGGTAGTGTACACTTCACATGACTTTTTGAAAACTATACAATATAATCAATAACTATTTTGAATATTTTTTAATTATATAATGCATTTATTGTAAAAGAATTACTAATTTATTATATATAATAGAAACTTATATTCCTAAAATATAAGGCCAAAATAAAAAATTCATACTAAATTAATGTAACGACCTGTTTAGTCGTTTTGAGCAGCTGATTTTATTTCTGGAAAAAATTGGCTGAGGCGACGGACACCACGACGGACTGTCATGGGCACGACGGACCGTCGAGGGTGTCTTGTTCCAAAACACTTAGGAATTCTGAAATCTGAGTACTGAAATCGACTCTCTGAACTTTGTGACGGACCTGCAGGACGCACCGTCACAGGTACGACGAACCGTCGTGAGCCCCCGTTTCAAAACACTTCAACTCTTGAGAATTTGGTACAGGGAACGAGTCTCTGATCGTCGTGACGGAAGTGCAGGACGGACCGTCATAGGTACGACGGGCCGTCACAGACTCCTTAAGGAAATCGAGTCTCTGACGAACCTGCATGACGGACCGTCGCAGGCACGACGGGCTGTCACTGGTTGCATAATCCCAGTCGGAGTCGGATTTCTGGTTAAGTTTTAAAGGGACGTTTTGGACTATTCCTGCCATAATTATATATTTCGTGGGTTTATATTAATAACTCAATTTCTTGGGGGATAAAAGAGGTAACTTTGAGTTAATTAGTGGGTCATTATTGTCATCTTTTATACTTAATTATATACTAATTAGGGTAAACGAAAGAGGGTTTGAATAAGAAAAATAGAAAGAACAAAGAAGAGGGAAGAGAAACGAATTGATAGAGAGGATAAACGAGAAGAAGAAACAAAGCTTGGGAATTGCTTGCTTGATCAAAATCTTCGGTGGAGGTAGGTTATGGTTTTCACACTATTCGTAGTCAACTCTTAATAGTGAATGATATGTGTTAGTAGTATTGTAAACCCTTCTATCTGCTTAATTGTATGCTTGCATGAATATGATTATGTAATTGTGAAATAAATAAGCATGATGAAGCTATTGAATCCCAAATCTTGAAAAGAAACCCTAATCTACTTTGTTAATGATGATGCCTTGGTATAAAAGAAGGCTTGATGAACGAAAGTGGTGAGATTAGGGGATCGGGTGCCACGTTCCGGTACCAGGATAGAATTAGAGGATCGGGTGCCACGTTCCGGTACCAGGACAGAATGAGGATCGGAGTGTCACGTTCCGACACCAGGATAGTATATGGATCGGGTGCCACGTTCCGGTACCAGGATAGAATGAGGATCGGAGTGTCACGTTCCGACACCAGGATAGTATATGGATCGGGTGCCACGTTCCGGTACCAGGATAGTATATGAGGATCGGAGTTCCACGTTCCGGCACCAGGATAGTATATGGAGCGGAGTGTCACGTACCGACACGAGGGGAATAAAGATAATGAATCTTATAATATGTTAATATATTCAATCTAATGAACCTAATTCCCAAATGAGAACGATGTTGAGGTTTGAGTCCTCATGGGTGAACTTGGTAGTACTTATTGATGATTATAGTACTTGTTGTTGCTACATGTTGTGTATTATAGTTGATTATGATATTAACTAATATATATTGTTTTCTATTTTGAGTTGGCCGATGATATCTACTCAGTACCCGTGTTTTGTACTGACCCCTACTTTTATGTTTTCTTCTTTGTTATTTGTGGAGTGCAGCAAACGTGCCGTCGTCTTCAACTCAACAGTGATTCTAGCCAGTCTTCGTCACACCGGATCCTCAGGGTGAGCTAATGCTTCTAGCTTAGACTGGATCTTCTTCTTCAAGTCTTGATGCCTTGAACTTCCGGCATGGACTAGCTTTTTACTTGTTTTAGCTTCTTAGAATACTCTTAGTTTAGTAATTTGATCATAGATGTTCTTGTGGTGATGACTTCCAGATTTTGGGGAATAATAGATGTTGAATATTAAATAGTTATTGAATTGGTTTTTAAATAATGAGTTGAAGTCTTCCGCATTACTTTTTGTTGCTATACATTGAAATGTTAAGGGATTGATTGGTTGGTTCGCTCACATAGGAGGGTAAATGTGGGTGCCAGTCACGACTCGGTTTTGGGTCGTGACAATTAAGAGTCAGTTTAGTTATTTTTTCAAAAAGTCTCACATAGAGACAAAAGAATTAACTCATATCGTATGCACACTCTTTAGTTAATTAATGCCAAAAGCTATTTGAAAAGACAAAACCTGCCATTGGTTTGTGAAGCTCACAATCGTTTCCTTCTTTGTTAAGCTACTTTCCTTCATCAACCTCGATTTTCTAGTGCAGATTCATACCGATTGATGAATTTAATGGATTGCTGTAAGTTTTTTTACTCTTCATCATTACTTGTTTATCTGTTGAATGTTGCTCTGTTTTTTAAGAAAGATGAAAAACTAAACTCATTTGAGATTTTGATGAAGTTCTGATGTTTTTTCTGGTGAATTAGTCTGCGGGAGGACCTTATTTTGGTGTTCATTTTGTTTAGAGTTAACATACCGGGATGAAATACTTTTTTCTTTTTGCGAGTGATTTGGAGTGAAATTCATTTCCAAATAATCTCAATTTCAATGGCCAATCTCTCTTATATGTTAATCTATTATTGAAAGCATGCATTCCTTCGCACAAACACAAAAAAAAACCTAACCCTAGTTTCGTAAAAATAGAAAAAAATTGTGTTTTTCATCCCTGTATGTTAATTTAAACAAAAAAGGTCCTTCCGCCAATCAGTGCACCCGAAAAGACATCAAAACTTCATGCACATATCAAATCTGTTTAGTTTTTTCAGTTTTGTTTTCAAAAAATAGAGCAATTCTCAACAGATAAAAAAGTAATGTCGATGAGTAATCAAACTTATAGAAATCCATAAAACTCAGCAACTGGAAAGAATCTGCAATTGAAATCGGAGGTTAATGGAAATGACCGTGAGCTTAACCCCATGTGACAATTTATTCTTCTTCAAATATTTTGAAGCACTAAGAAACTAAAGAGTGTTTGTAAGATATGAGTTTATTTCCTTTGTCTTTATGTGAGACTTTTTGAGAAAATTACTAAAGACACTTAATTTAAGAGTAATGTTTTATGGTGGTCTTATATTTAGAAATAGTTTCAATTTTGTATAATATAAATTAGTAATTAATTTACAAATAAATATAGTGATATACTTAAATAAAACTATTCGATAAATTTATTGATTATATGCTACAGTTTGCTAGAATTCATATAAAGTATACGAAAAAAACTCAAAAAAACCCTAAACTATCAGAATTTGCTTAAATTTTCCCTTAAACTATATTGTGGATCAAAATTACCCTTCCCGTCAAAGCTTTGGTCATACTTACCCATCTAATTAACAAAAGTATGTTAAGTGCCAAGAGTGGACTCCACATGGATGCCACATAAGCGCAAAATATTTCCCATTTCCATGTAAAGTAATAAGATCCCTAATATCTAATTTTCCTCTCATTTCTCTTAAGATACGATTTCAGTCATTTCCCTCATTTTCGCGGATAGGGTAAGAAACAATTTCACAAATTTCTTCACTTTGCTATGGCTTTTGAAGTTGATTTCGTGGATGGGTTTCAAATTAGATCTTCGTGGCCGTAGGTTAATAAATCTTTGTTTTTATTTTATTATGTTTACAATTTCAATGTTGTGGATGTATCCATAACATATGATGAACTGATGGATTAAAAGTATAAATGTGACCTATTTCTGATAGTTTAGGTGTATTTTTTAGCCTTTTTTAAAAAGTATATACTGACTATATAATATAGCGTACCTATTATTGAGTTATACATTGAATATATATTACTACACAAACAAACTAAAAATAGTTAAATATATATAAAGTATGCATTGACTATTCATTCTCGATTAATTCGAATTCATCTCTAAATAGTCTCAAATTTTTGATATGGAATCATCTCGATGGTTCGAATCTTTTTATATGCAATTCTCTCGAAATGATTCATGTTGCAGTACATAAAATATTAAAGAAAAGGATTATGAAGACGTATGAAATGAAAAAAGAGGAGGAGGACAAGAAACAAGGAAAAGATGTTATTGATGGTGAAACTGGAAGAAAAAAGAAGCATTTTTGAATTTTAGCGAGATAAGGTACAAGTAACCCCTAAACTATACCCGAGATCTCATATACACACCTTAACTAAACTATGATCTTATTAACCCCCCCCCCCATCTCAACGAAGCTAAGGGCGTTAGAAGTTGTTGGTACGCTCGATGCACCTCACAAATGAAAAACAAAGAAAAAACCAATTAGGGCTCAGTCTAGGGCAACATGTTCTGAGTAGATATCATCGGACAACTCAAAATAGTAATTAATATGCGTAAAGTATTAGTAGAAAGTGATAAACAACAAAAAACATGAAAAAATGACAACTAAAGCAAGTATGTATTCAATGATGATATTAAGGACACACACGAGGACTCACGCCTCCACGGCACACTCGTTTGACAAATGAGCTCTATGAAATTGAGTACATTCAGTTAATTCAATATGTTTTCCTCTTTAATATTACCGTGTCGGAACGTGACACCGATATCTAATACTACCGTATCGAAATGTGACATCAATCCAATAATACCGTGTCTGAATATGACATCCCGGTCCAAAAATACCGTGTCAGAATCTGACACCCCAATCTAACAATACTAAGTCAGAATGTGATCCAATAATATCGTGTCAAAACGTGACTCCCTGATTTGAAAATATATTGTTAATCTATCATTCATTATCACCATTTCCCCTTCCTTATCTATATTTCATCACACCTTTTTAATTCAAGGAATTACTATGATAGAGAGGGTTCAAAATTATAAATTTCACAGTCTCAGGATTCTAGACCATTAACAAAGAACAACAAATTATCCAAACCACACAACCGAGTAACACAATCAAGTACGTAGAAAACTTCACAATATCACTTAATGCATATCAATTACAATTAAGAGTCTATCTATCAAGTTGAATAAATCATAACCTACCTCCACAGAAGAAACAAAGTCAAGTAAACTATTTCCCCGATTGTTTTCCTTTCCTCAATGAATCCGAACCATTCCTATCTATCAAGTGCATGTGCATAACTAAGTGATAAACTCCCATTCCCACAAATACCATATAAATATTAAATCCCTGTTTGCATTAATTTCTCAATCAAAATACAAACCCTGTCTTTAAAATTGAATTTTGCAACTTCCTTCTCCCAGAATATCATAAAAATAAAATGAATGACCAACCTTTCAACAGTTAACTTTTGCTCTAACTCAAACTTCATAATGAAACCCACTACAATGTATATGATGAATGTCTAATTCAAACCTCTTGTCAATTTGATTTCTCCTTTTCAATCAATAACAATTCATCATACTAAACTTACTAAATGAAACAAAAGAGTTTGAAGAATTACCGGGATGGAAGTCACCTCTAGTTGGCACAATAGATAGTGTTTCTCTCGCCTTATCTTTTCAATTATCTAGAGTAACTATTATGACCTAATAAATATTATAATCTTACTAATTTTAATATTAACTTCCTGAACCACCAACTAATTTAGTTACTAAAACTACCCTACTAATTTTATAACGTACTTCTGGATAGTCCAAAATACCTATTTAGAATATCGCAAAAGTATTTTATAAAATAAAAAGCTTTAGTTCTCAAAACGATCAAATGGATCGTTACAGTAGTATAGGAGTTACTTATGCCCTTTCCCCAATTTTAGCTACAATTTTTGTAACGGAAATAGCCGAATGATCATTTCTTATCATTTTTTCTATATATTTCTTGATTTAAATGATCCTAAATAATAAAAGGTGCTCATTTTAATCATTATCCCTAAACCTAACATATTTATAAAATAAAAATAGGGAAACTATTTAATTACACAACATTCGTAACGTATTTATTAATTTTCACTATAGGTTGAAATTATTATGTTTTGTCTCACAAATTAATAATTTCATATAAGACTTTAATTAGATACACCTAGATACATATTCTTGCTACAAGATATGATAAAATTCGGAGAGAGAGAAGCAAGAATAAGAAGGAGGCGAGCAATATTTGTCTATATATCTCAAATACATATGAATCACACTAGATAAATATATTTGATGTGATCCGCATCTAATTGGGATACCGATACAGGAGAGTGATAGAGAATGGCGAGTGATATGTGAGGGAGGTGAGCCAGATTTGTCTATGTTCACTAGATAAATGTTAGTCCACTTGGATACGTTGTACCTGGAACAGATTACACCTAAATTTTGTCTCATGTATCATGACATACATGTTTTATGTATGTACCTAGTCTCTCCAAAATTTACTAATATTCATAATTGAAAACTAACATATATACATCTCTAAGTGTTAATTAACTTCAAAACTAGTAGAATTTTTGTATGTTATCCAATAGAAATGTGTTAAATTTAACAATAGGTCACACGTGGCTGACAAGATCGATCGTTATAATCTTTTTTATTCGTTTCAAAGAAAGAATTTCACGAAATACAACATCATTGTGTCTATTTTTTCTAACACAATTTATCAGTTTCTCTTTATTAAAATCATAAATCGGTGGAATAATATTTTGGAAAAGAGAACATACAAAATTTTGGAGAAAGTAGAAAAAATAGTGTTAGATATTATGGTGTTATTTCTTTGAGCTAACAAAGAAAACAACAATGGTGAACTTTGTTCGTCACAAAAGATTCATAGTTGAATTTAATATTTTATTTTTTGATAAATCTGTTAGATTTAAGGTAAATGACCAAAATGAACACCTCTTGTTATACATTGAGGATTATTTCAATAGGGTGAAATATATTAAGGACCACAATAAAAATCCTTTGTAGCATATTAAGAACCGTTTCAATCAAGTAGAATGTATTAAGGACCAAGATTAAACACTACCCATGTATGAAAGACCATTTTGATCATTTTGTCAATTCCTCTGTTTCAACTTATGTGAATTTTTAGATTTAAATGTAAGTGTGTGTCCCAATTTACATTTGTAGGTAGTTTTTAAATTTAAATTTTCATATCTTAATTGGAAATTACATAAATTGCATAAATTAATTAGGTGGAAGAAAAAGTTATTCTTGAAATTGTCCAACATTCATTGACTAATAGAAGATTGGACCTTCATTTTACTTTAGTATTTATCATCCAAATTAGCAAGCCCAATAATAAAAAATGTTACATCTTTATTTTTGCAAATGAAAACAAATAATGTGAAATATATTATTTACTCCCTTTCTTTTTTAATTTATTTGTTCTGTATGACTTAATCGAAGTTTAAAGAAGAATTTTTTTAAAAAAAAAACATTGTGATTTTAAACTGTCACGATAGGGGGTTACCCCCTAAACATGGCGTAGTTGACCTCGAAGAGGTCGTATACAAGCCCTAGCATAATCATAAACATAATGTCATAAGAAATAATACGAAAAATTAAATCATTTCAAACAAACGTCATACTTCAAATATCATCAATAAAGAGTTGTGAATTACTACACTTTTCTCATTAAAACCATCTACACTTAACTGTACGAAATTAGGAACTCAACCGTACGTCTAAAACTAGAGCTAAAATAACAATTTGGTCCTCGTAGTGGAGGACTCACCAAAACACAGGGAATATTCGACCAAACCTTTACTTTTAAGAAAGAAGTAATGATTCAACGTCTGGAACCTACACTCGTAGTATGTATAAAAGAAGGGATTGACACAAATATGTAATAAGTATGAAAACATGCAATAAAACATTTAAACATGCTAAATAAGAAATTTTTAGTTGAAGTATGCATTTATCATGTTTGTGAAGCCAGTACGCATTTGCAAACATAAAAGACAACCTATAGTCACAATACACCCATAAAAAATAATATAAATACATTAGCAACCTCTAAGAGCACTTGTTCAATGTAAGGTTAGCATCCCAAGTACCAACCTACTAAGCATTCCTTGAAGCCGCATATTTATTATCATAATCTTCAAGCTTACCTCACTCCATAATCATGATTGAGGAATTTTAAAAGTACATGAAATAAACATCATGAAATTCATCTATTCATATCATATCATACCATAAGGAAATCATTCTACATCATCCTAATAATTCCTCATTGTGCAATGTAAAAGTGAAGTCACATACCCTCATTCCTACCAAGTAAACCCATTAAGAAGTCATATTATAATTTCTATCATATTCATTATCTTATTATTATTATGAGGGAATATTATCCATAACCGACAGATATCATGTGAGATTACATGGAATGCAGTGTCATATTACCCCACACTGAAAGAAGGTGTTCTTACTTGTCGAGGGTAACACTAATTATATTTAGCTTCTAAGTGGATCCACTAGAAAATTCCTATGTTTGGGTCATAGTTATGGGATAGGGAGATTGTTACTAGAAACCCAACCTCATGCATTAGCGGAGGAGCTTCCATCTCATGAGTTTACTATAGATGACCCAACCTATTGCATTAGTGGAGGGGCCTTTTTCTCATTGTCCATATCCACTCGGTACTAAGCATTTCTTCCCAATTGCACATAATTAGTATGGATTTGAATCTACGTGTGTGAAGGCATACTTTACCCTTCATTCAATACAACTCACTTAATAGCTCATAAATTCATTATAAGTGAGAACTACCTTTCACCTTAGAATCATCATTTTAGGGGGAATATCTTTCACCTAATTATTCATAGTGTGTTCATGAGAACTAGGCATTCAATGAACAAAACAACATCAACATCATCCTTGACAATTCATACATAAAAATGAGTAAGGATATGGGAAATTAGTCTTCCAACAACACCTCAATTCACTTAATAGTCATAAGATTCCTCACTTTTTAAATGAGTTCACAGGTTAATCAATAACTATCAACAACCATAAACAATCCTTCACACTTTACCTCTTACGAGGTCATGAATCAAGTCTCACAATCACATTTTTGATATACTATCAGCAACATGAATAAGCATGATTTCATAAACAATTTGACATAACCACAATAAACAATAGTAATCACATTACATCAATAAGTTCCTTGAAATTTATAAAATTAGGGTCATGGGGTTAATAGGGAGTTTTACTATAAAATCACCATTAAAACTTCAAACCATTCATAATATCCATCAAATAACAAAATGAAAACATTTTTAGAAAGAACTTATGGTAGAAAGAAAATTCTATGTCACACCCGGATTTGGAAATCCGAATGCAAGCGGCGTTGTTAACCTCTTAGAGGTCGCAGACACGCCTCTTCCTAGCTTTCATCACATTCATATAGTTGAATTTGTGAAAATTTTGAAAATTTTAAAACATAATAAAGTATACATAGACTTCATATTTTTCTACATAGATTAATATTCTGCTAAGCTCAAATTAAAAACAACCATCTACAATTGATGAAAATTTCAAATCAAAAGATAAATATATAATGTATTAGTTTGCCAAAACGAGCTTAATACAAAGCTTTGAAATCAATGACTGAAAAGAAATGCTAGGGACAACATCCACTAGCTATTTCTAAAGTACTAATCCACATAGATAAGTGTAGAATCCTCGAACATCAAGAGAACCTACCAAAGTCTGAAGATCGACAATCCAAAAAGCTTCAATGTATCTTCAACCTTCTCTCGGAACTGCACATATAAAGATAATAATAGTATAGGGTTAGTACATAGTTCTACTTAGTTTAGGTTTATGCACATAAACACATAAGGACTATGCATGATCAAAGAAAGCTTTTCCTTTAACAACATGCCAATTTCGTAAAAGTGACTTCACTAGACTTTCCTAATTCGTTATTTCTCAATTTTGGTATGAATATGACGTATTTGAATGCATTAAAAGCACACAACTCATTTCTATATGAAACTAAGACCTTAGAATGATCAACATAATTTTAGAACAACTCGAACGAAAATTCTAAAAATTTCTCCTCTAAACCCGAGAGCCCTTTTTTTTTTTTGTACTTAGTACTTGGTTTATTTTTCAATCTTTTTCTTTTTCTTGTTGTGTAACTCAAAGATCTCTTTAATATCATATTTTACGTATAAGTACAATGATTAGTTGTAGTCCCAAACCTACAATGAATCAAGTAAGTAATCCAAGCGACTAAGGAAATGATTTGGCTAACCTTACTTAATGTTATTCTTTCCATTCTTGTTAGATTGGCCATGAAATCTTTATAAGACAATATTTATTGGCTACACTACTTATGTCATCATTTTCATGTTATGGAGAATGTGGGACATTGATTTGCCATTATTTTTTAGTCCCCTTTATTGGCATAATATATGAAGTGATTATAATCCAATTTTATTGGGCTTTGATCATTTTCATAATAAAAGAAGTCATTATTGGTTATGCCCATTATTTGCTGAAAACTTCATTCTTATAAAAAAACTGACGATTGATATTCTTAAGCTCTTACTTTCTTAGCTGACTTTGAACATACATCTGTTCTTCTTTATTTCTTGCTTTCTTAAGGAGATATTTAGAATTAAGATCATGCGATATAACATAGAAATCCAATGTCTGCCCCACAATGAAAAGGGGTGATTCACCGATCAAAGAGAATCTAGATCATGTGAGCTAACATGAAATCCAGTATCTGCCCCACACTGAAAAGGGATGGTTCACCGGCTAAAGTGAGACCTAGTCAAGTGTTCTCCCACAACTAAAAGAGGTGGTTCAAGGCTAAAAAGAACCAAATAATTTCTTTGAGCATTTAACCGACATAGATAATTTGATCTAAACATGAAATCCGGTGTCTTTCCTAAACCGAAAAGAGGTGGAATCACTGTGAAATGCTCAAAGAAATTATTTGGTTCACTTTAGCCGTGTAACATGAAATCCGGTGTCTTTCCTAAACCGAAAAGAGGTGGAATCACTGGGAAATGTGAAAATGCATCATACCTAGCTCGCTTGGGTGGAATCCAATGGCTAGTTCCTATGCTGGCAACACAGTTCGAAGACTAGGACACATAGGGAGACTACTTATCCACCATGGTGGTAGCCTCATCTCATGGGGCTTACATGTGCTGGAACAAGGTCATTGCTAGTCTATGAGTGCTTTGCTCAACTTCTTTTTCTTTATATCTTTTTCAGTTGACTCAAACATTCTGGAAGCTTGCTTCTAGTTATGAGGTTTACTTAACTCTTTGGAAAACCGGTCATTCCTTTCTTTACTTGATAAAATATGAATTTAACCTTACATTATTATATTGGTGTTAATGATATTTTTCTCACTATTATTACACTATCTTATGTGAGTATCTTTAACATAGTTGTATTAGGTGTAAGTGAGACTTGTTTCACTTTGTTTAAAAACCAATTCTGGTCACTTTCATAAGTCAAAGACTTTTAATTATGTTATTACTCACATTAACTCGTTTCTTGTCTTTTTGTAGGTTTAGAGCATTCTTTATAACCGTTAAGAACTTTGTTAAATGTAGTAACTATGTTCATAGTTCATTTGGAAAGGTTATGTTGAGACTTGTAACAATGATTCTCATACCTTGGTTATGAGTTTAAATTTACATTGGTCATACTTAATTTGGTTTACATTAGTTATTAGCCAATATTTCCATTATTTAAAATTAACAATATAAGCCAATTCCATTCAACTTTTTGGGCAAAACATTGTTAGCCAATTTATTGGCATGAACCAAATTTTTCTTAAATTATTTTCATTATATTATCACATACAAAATTAATTAGTTTCATGAATGTTATATAGTTATTCCTCAACATTAACAAGTTTAAACTTTATATTTTAACAGTAACTAAACTTTATAGCCGATACATAGTAACTTTATATTATCGAAACACAAGTAAACATTATATCATTCCTTAATTCGTGTAACGAACCCTCAAATCATTCGAATCCAATCTATAGGCCTCACATAAAAATCAGATAGCACCAAATATCAACAACATGTTTGAGATTTACATCTACATAATTAATAGAATAAAGAACAAGGATAAATAGGGAGATGGATGTTAAAAAATGTCATTGGGAACAACCCTAGTTTCAAAATACATGAGTTTGAAGCGTTTGAAAATCCTCTTGGAGGAAGAATTCTAGGAGAGAAAACCCACACCTTATGTAGAATTTAATCTACGAAGATCACCTTGCATGAAAGCTTGAAGAAAACCTTAAAATTACCTAAGAGAATTGAGAGAAACTTCCTGTTTTTCCTTTTCGTTAGTTCACTATTTTGCATCGTGAATTTCTTTGTTGAACGTGAGTCTAAGTCTTAGGAACTGATATTCACTCATTCAACTTACGCTAATTAAGAAAATTAAATAAATTAATTATTTAATTACTAAAACGCCCTTCCTAAGTTTACTAAACATAGGAAAATATTTAATTAGTCAAATCAAAAATTTTCTTTCCTAAGAATTTCGGCCTTGTTTGGGAATTTTTCTTAATTAATTAATTCCTTAATTTAATTAATTAATTAATTAATTAAGGAACCTAGGGATATAACTAAAATACCCCTAAGTCATTACGACCATAACTAACCCTTTTGGACCATCCTAGATTAGGTACTAGGTTGTCTCTTGAACTAATTACTTGGTTAATGTTACCCAATTAAGTCTTAGGTTGTCGGGTACACTAGATGGTTTATTTTTATTTATCCTCGGTTAGTTAGCTAGTTATGTCAGTTAGTTAGATCCTTGTAATGACCCGGAAGGTCATTTTCGAATATTTTTAATATAAGTGTAACTTGAGTTAATTAATCGATAGTTAAAGGGCTAAAGTGATAATTTATTTAAAACCATGGGCTACTTGACCCATATATATTAAAATGGGCTACTTGACCCATATATATTAAAATAAGTTAGTTGATTTCAACAATTATATTATTATAACATAAAAAAAAGGGGGGGAGAATGAGATGCCGTAGGTCAAAGACGACAAACACAGGTATGAACTAACCCTTTTCATTTGTTTTCCTTTTCAATTGTTTATGTTAGTAACATGCTTAAGAAATTGAGGATTTGGAATATATATATACCAATAAGGACAATAAAAGTGACATTTACTAATAAATTTGGAATTTGAATCTATAAGGGGTACAATAATTTATAGGTTATGTTTGTGATCTGTTGGTTTAGGGGAGCATAAAGTTAACGATAATGATGGCCAAATTATTATCCAAATCATTAGGAAAAGGATACGATAAAGGATGAATTTAGCATATAGTTAATTTCAGGCGTATATAGATTTTGTGACTCAATTCTAGGGGTCTGTGGTTTAGGTATTGCCTTGTTACTTGACTAATTTTGGATTTCTATTGATAGTTATCACATTATCAGTAAGGTTTTGATATAGTAAGATAGGTAATTGAATATTAAGAATATGATATTATATGATACCATTCGAATTATAATATTGAAAAAAAATTAGGACTTAACCTTAGGCTTAAAACTTGAAAAATATGATTGTTAAAATGTTAATTGGCATCAAGATTTACGAATTTGATTATAAACTTGGATGAATTTTTGTATCAAGGATAAACACTTAAGTAACGTGGGTGTTGTTTAATGTTAAATCTTATTGTGGTAATTGTTTGGATAGATTGTTCTGATTGGAGCCCATTGAAAGGGGAAGACTCAAGTATCGAAAAGATTGTTCGACTAAATGAGGCAAGTGGATTTCTAAACTCTTGTTAAGTGTATGAAATGCGTGTATGTCCTTGTGGTATATGTTGGTAGTAACGGGATTGGTGATGGGTTGACTTGTCCACATTGATTAACTCTAATGATGAAAAGAATGGGCATAACAAAAGGCAATGTGATTAATTGTTTATGTGTGTTGTGTTGAGAAAGGGTTGAAGGCTTGTTGAATCATTGTTGATGTAACTTGATGTTTGTGTGGTTGTGAACTGTGCGATGTTATGAAAATGGTCATCTCCTTATTATATGTCTGAACTTGTCATCTGCATTATTCTGAGGCATTGGTTGTGGCAAGTGTAATGTGCATTGAGAAATAATGGATACTTAAGATGATGTACCATTTCGAGGGACGTATCGCGCGCGGCGATGGATACTATATTTCGAGGGACGTATCGCGCGCCGCGATGGTTACTATTATCGAGGGTCGTGTCGTGCGCCACGACAGATGCATGGACAGATATGTCCCCCATGTGTCCCGGACTGAGAGACAGCTGGTGTGTATCACTAGGTCAGACATGCATCATTATACTTGACATTGTATTCCACTGCATTGCACATATTTATCATTAGTGAACTTGATATCGTGTTTTGCTGATCTTCTGATTACCTTTCTGTGGAACTTGTGATTGATCAATATTGAGCTTGTTAATGCGGATATGTAATTTGTTGAATTATTGTTTTTGAGGATATGTAATTTGTTGAAGTGTTGTTGTTGAGGATATGTAATTTTACTAAGTGTTATTTTTGAGCTACGTGCTACGTAAACTGTGAGCTGTTAGGTTGGGTTGATTTTTAATGCAGGTTGTAGTTGTGGAGGTTCGGTTGGGGGTGGTAGGAGTACCCGTATTTCATCCCCTTAGCTTGTGTTTAGAGGTTTACTTGCTGAGTACCGTGTGGTTTGGTACTCACCCCTTGCTTCTACAAATTTTTTGTAGGTTATGAGCCTGGATTTTTTTTGTACTTGTCATTCTCTTCTTTTTCAAGGCTTCTTGGAGATTTGTGAGGTAGCTGTTTCCATCTCAGCAGACTTTCTTCTCCATAATTATGATCTTGTTCTATTCTAGAAACAAGTTCATTTGAGACTTGAGTTTTTCTTTTGAATCAATTGTAATACATTAGAGGCTTGTACACGTGACTACCACGTTTTGGGGGTATAATGTATGTTGATAGTAAATTTTCCGCATTTTTATTGTAATGGTTGAGTCGTAGGCTGACTTGTCTTGATGGGATAAGACGAGTGCCATCACGTCCATTTTTGGGTCGTGACAAAATGGTATCAGAGCCCCAGGTTAATAGGTCTCACGTATGTACAAGCCGCGTCTAATTAGAGTCTTGAAGAACTATACAGAGACGTATGTACTTATCTTTGAGAGGCTATGGTGACTTTTAAGAAAAATCTTCACTTCTTGAATCTCAATCGTGCTTACTTGCTTTAGTTTTGACTATCATCGCTTCACTCCATTCACTCTCATTTATGTGATGACTCGTGCATAGTTTCTCATGTGAGTAGTTAGTGTGTTGTGTATAAGATGAATGTTAGGCCTAATACTAAGGTTAACGTGGTATACTTATGAAAAGAATGTAGTTCGATAAGTGAAAGTAGACAAATTAAAATGATTCCAAGATAATGAACAATGTAAATTGAGAAAACACAGTTAGCAAAGTTGTCATAATATGTATGAGCGATTTTTATACGATCTTCTAGATAGGTATGATGTGTTTTAGTGGTGGATTTAAAAGACTTCACAACATGGCACTAGTGGTATATGAAAATGGATATATTGATTGTTAAGTGTGAAGAATAAAACCTAAAGAGTTATTAGTTGTATCATATGTTCAGATAATTAGATTTGGTGTTGAATTCAAGATTTGAGAAACCAACTAGTTTGTTACTAAGGATGCTTGAGCTAAGCGTTATTTATAAGGAAGCATTTATTGGTGGATCTTCAGTACGATATTAATGTGTTGAGTTGAGAAGTGTATCTAGAGGGTTCTAAATGAGGATCAATAATTTAATCTTAAGGTCTAAGGAAATGGATAGATATCATAATGGAAAGCTTATGGGTAAATGAAGTCCCAAAGAGTATACTAATGCGAAGGGAATTGAAAATCTTACTAAAAAATGCATATGATATTGGGTTAGTCTTCTGAATTTTATTGGTAAAGTTGGTTTTGTGATGTCATGGCAATGACAAAGATTACTTTATGGTGATGGCAAGGGCTAAACGAGCATAATGATAGTAAGAGTTTGTGATGGACTGAGATTGGGATGAGCTATATGACAAAGATAGTTGTTAAATGGATTTTTTTATAGTAATGACACCCGAGTATATGTTATGTTTTGCTATAGTTCGGTGAGTAGCCTGGTTGCAAGTAAAGCTATAGGAGGTGTTGAAAACACTGCTCGAATAGAATTTAAAGGAGCTAGAGTCATAATGAAAAAAAATAATAATAAACAAATTAGCTGATATAGTGTAGCCTTCGAAAAGAGGTGAGAGTAAGAATATTTTCTTTGATTGCAAGGACTAAAGAGGTATGTTCACATGGGTTGAGAATTGGATTTAAAGTCACATGATTTCATCCGTTTTACATTGTTCATGGTAATAGTGTCATAGATTTATCAGATTGGTCAAAAAAAAAAATCGAATAAGATTTGAGAACTGAGTGTACTGACGTTCAACTTGTGTGTGATGATAAGTTTATTCCTGGCTTTGAATTTCGTAATGAGTATGATTGAATCTTTAGCGAAAGATATGATAAGATCAATGGAGAGGCGATCAATGATAAGCTAAGATACGTGAATTCATAAAAATCTTAAAGGTATGAGCTAATAGTGATAGATATTGAGTTACACAACTGGATTCAAATTGAAGCTTTTCGTAGTGAGTTTAGGTTTGTGGTAGTGTGTTTTGTCAATGTATGAATTGGTAAGGTGAGAAATAATCAATCGCATTGAGTATGAAGCATTTGGAAGGACTTAAAAATTTCAAATAGTAAAATTTGGTTACATTTGATTGTTAATACCCAGGGGGAGTTTCACTTAATGTTATGGTTTAAAGGACAAGGTAAAAAATTGTCATGGGTTGTTGGACAAAGAATAAGACTTGTAAGTGAAAAAAAATTGGTGTATTGAAGAGTTCAAGGTATTTAAAATTTCTGTCATGAGAAGAATGTAAAAAAAGTGAAGGAATAAAGACCTCTTTTATAAGCCCTTGATTTGTAGTTGAAGAATTTATTAATTTTTTATTATGAGTTTACATATGATTGTTAGATATGAAGTAGTACAGACTCACTAGAAATTTTTCATCAACTTTTCTAAGGATTGAGTTTTGCTTGAGTGACTAGTAATGATGTGTGAAAGATTATATGTGGTTATGTCGAGCTAGATTGTTCAAATTATGATTGGTAACTTATTGATGTTCAACACTGTGTACCTAGATTCTACATGGATAATTAGAATTTAGAGGGGATTGAATCTAATTTGTTGATGGGATGATATAGACTATTATGATATTTTACATAGGCATTTGATGGTGAGTAAAGATTTTGAGATTATATTATACATAAGTATTGGAGTGACGAATAGTGTCTTTGAGTTTTGGCATAGGGTATATGATGGTTTGAATGATAGTTAAAGTTTGTTATGTGAGTGGTTGTGTGATGTTGACAATGAGTGTGATTCAATTATCTTACCGAGATGGGAAAGTACTTTTATATTTGAAATTAGTGTCATTTTTTTTGGTGTGACTCGTATTTGTCATGAAAAGGTTAAATGTAAATAAAGAGAGCCATAGTTCAAACTTTTTAAAGACTACAATGTGTTTGCTAAGAATAATTTTTTTATATTAATGACAGTTTGAGAGTATGGTAAATGTCTTATATGGTAATGATGTTTTTCAGTATCAAGAATAATGACTTTAATGGAGTATTGTGAGAAGTATGTTGGATTTGATGAAACAAGTATTTGTTATATTGTAATGAGGATTTGACGGATTGATTGTGGGGGATCAAAAATCAAAGAGAGGAGTCATTTGAATGGAATGTTTGATATGGGCTCTATAGAGAAAATATATTGTGTTTTTCGATTTTGTTATGTACATTTTTATGTCAACTACCTATGTAACGACCTGTTTAGTCGTTTGAGCAGCAGATTTTTTAATTCTGGAAAAACTGGCTGAGGCGACGGACGGAACGATGAACCGTCGTGGTCACGACGGCCCGTCGAGAAGGTTCCGTTCCATGACACTTAGAATTCTTCAATTTGGATATTAAAATCGACTCTCTGTAAACTGTGACGGACCTGCAGGACGTGCCGTCACAGCCACGACGAACCGTCGTGAGTTCCGTTGCAAAACACTTCAACTTTTGAGAATTTGGTGCAAGAAACGAGTTTCTGACCGTCATGACGGAGGAACAGGACGGACCGTCACGGCTGTGACGGGCCGTCACAGGCCACTTGAGCTCGAGGAGCTGCGACGACCACCGTGACGGACCGTCGCAGGCACGACGGCCCGTCACAGGTTGCGCAGTCCCAGGCAAAACAGGATTCCTCTACACGTTTTAGGGGTCGTTTTGGACTATTCTTTCCTTAATTATAAAGATTGAGGGTTAATTTAATAGGTCTAATTACTTGGGGGTTAGAAGGGGTAACCTTAAGTTAATTAGTGGGTTTTATTGTCCTCCTTTATACTTAATTATACTTTTAATTAGGGTAAAAATAAGGAGGGTTTGAATAAAACAAGACAAAAAGAAAAGAACAGAAAGAGAGGAGAAACGAACGAGTAGAGAGAGAGAAACGAAGAGGATAGCAAGGATTTTGAGAAGATAGCTTGTTGATTCCATTCTTCGGTGGAGGTAGGTTATGGTTTTTACGATATTCGTAGTGAACTCTTAATAGTGAATAATATGTGTTGATGATGTTGTAAGCCTGTCTATATGCTTAATTGTATGCTTGTATGAAATTGATTTTGTGATTTTGATAAAACAAGCATGATGAAAACCCTTGAATCCCAAATCTTGAAAGAAACTTTAATCTACGATATTAATGACGATGCCTTGGTATAAAAGAAGGCTTGATGAATTAAAGTAATGGGATTGATGATGCCTTGGTATAGAGAAGGCTTGATGAACGGATAGAATGAATTTAGTGGATCGGAGTGTCACGTTCCGACACATAGTAATAGTGGATCGGAGTGTCACGTTCCGACACATAGTATTAGTGGGACGGGTGTCACGAACCGACACGTAGATATAGGGGATCGGAGTGTCACGTACCGACACATATAGGGGATCGGAGTGTCACGTACCGACACATATAGGGGATCGGAGTGTCACGTACCGACACATATAGGGGATCAGAGTGTCACGTTCCGACACATATAGGGGATCGGAGTGTCACGTTCCGACACATAGTGGTAGGGGATCGGAGTGTCACGTACCGACACAAGAGGAAGAAAGATAATGAATCTCGAAAGATGATAATATACTCAACATAATGAACTTAATTCCCAAATGAGTATGGTAATGAGGCTTGAGCCCTCATGAATGAACTTGATGGTATTTATTGACGATTATGATACTTGTTGTTGCTATATGTTGAGTTTATAGTTGATTTATAATATTACTTGATATGTATTATCTCCTATTTTGCGTTAACCGATGATATCTACTCAGTACGTGTGGTTGTACTGACCCCCTACTTTTATGTTTTCCTCTTTGTTATTTGTGTTATGCAGTAAACGTTCCGTCAACTTCGACTCAGTAGTAGATCAAGCCAGTCTTCACTCCATCGGAAATTCAGGGTGAGCTAATGCGTCTAGCTTGGACTGGGTCTCCTTCTTCAAGTCTTGATGCCTTGAACTTCCGGCAGGGACTAGCTTTTTAGTATTTTGTTCTTAGACAGTTTTAGTTTAGAAATTTGAGATAGATGTTCTTGTGATGATGATTTCCAGATTTTGGGGATATTAATAATAGTTTTGAATCGTTTTATTTATGAGTTTAAGTCTTCCGCATTAATTTCTGTTATTATAAATTGAATTGTTAAGGTTTAGATGGGTTGGTTCGCTCACATAGGAGGGTAAATGTGGGTGCCAGTCGCGTCCCCGATTTGGGTCGTGACAAACTTGGTATCAGAGCATTAGGTTCATTGGTCTCATCACACAAGAACAGGTCTAGTAGAGTCTTAAGGAACGGTAGGGGGACGCCTTTACTTTTCCTTGAGAGGCTATAAGACTTTAGGAAATTCCATTCTTTCATTCTTTCTTTCGTGCTACTACTTGAGTCCAATTGGTATCTAGGTGATACAAATTGGTATCTGACCATCTTCACTCTATTTCGCAGATGGTTAGAACTAGAGCAACGACCGCACCAGCAGCGACAACGGAAAGACATGAACTACTGAGCCAGCCACTGGGGCTGTGGCTCGAGGAGGAACATCGGCAAGAGGCCGTGGAAGAGGTCGTGGGAGGACGTCCTCTAGAGGAAGAGGACGAGCCCCTAGCCCATCTGATACTAGGGCGGTGACTCCTCCACCGACTGAGGATGTAGTAAGAGAGGGTGAGGAAGGGGAAACTGAACAAGGGCAGAATGAGGAAATGCCACCCCAACCTACCCCAGAGATGATCAACCAAGTACTGGCTTATCTTAGCGGGTTGTCTGATCAGGGTCAGGCACCTCCAGTGGTTTCTGCACCAACACCTCCGGTTTCAGAGATACGACATGCGGCTACTATGGCTCCCCGCATGGATGCAACATTGGGAATAGGCACATTTCCACGTCTGACTACTGGGCCTATCATGACAAACGATCAACACGAACTTTTCAGTAAGTTCTTGAAATTGAAACCTCCAGTCTTCAAGGGTGCAGAATCTGAGGATGCTTATGATTTTCTGGTTGATTGTCATGAGCTAGTACACAAGATGGGGATAGTAGAGAGGTTTGGTGTCGAGTTCGTGAGCTATCAGTTCCAAGGGAACGCCAAAATGTGGTGGCGTTCACATGTGGAGTGTCAACCAACAGAGGCACCACCAATGACTTGGGAATCATTCTCTACCCCCTGTTTATGGAGAAATATATCCCAAGGACTTTGAGAGATAGAAAGAGGGATGAGTTCTTGAGTCTGGAGCAAGGTAGAATGACGGTTAATGCATACGAGGCTAAATTTTGCGCACTATCCAGATACGCCACCCAACTCTGTTTCAGTCCACAAGAACGGATCCGCCGTTTTGTGAAGGGATTGAGGTCAGAATTGCGGATTTCAGCCTTACAGATAGCGGCAACAGCAACATCCTTCCAAGAGGTGGTAGACTTTGTGATAGAGGTGGAAGGAGTGAAACCGGATGACTTCACCACAACGTCTACATCAAAGAGGTTTCGAAGGGGAGGTGAGTTTAATGGTTCTCACTCTAGAGGACAGAACTCCGGAGGTCACTCAGTTCGACCAATTAAGTCTTCACTACAGACTGTAGGTTGGGGTCCACCTCAGAACGGTCAACACTACTCCGAGAGACCCATGCCTGACTCCAGAGAGTGCTATGGATGTGGGGAGATTGGACATATTAGGAGGAATTGTCCAAAACAGAGTTACAGAGCCCCAATGGCTAGAGGAAGAGGTGGTCATGGTAGAGGCCGCTTTTCTGGAGGACGTGGTGGTCGAGGTAATGGTGGTCACCACAACGGTAGAGGTGATGGGCAAAACGGAGCCACTACTACCCAACATGGTAGGGGCAACGGACAGCCAAATAATGGGGCCCATTGCTACGCTTTCCCTGGGAGATCTGAAGCGGAGGCGTCTGATGCAGTTATCACAGGTAACCTTCTGATTTGTGATTGCATGGCTTCCGTGTTGTTTGATCCTGGATCCACATTTTCTTATGTATCTTCCTCATTTGCTAATGGTCTAAATTTACATTGTGAATTACTTGACATGCCTATTCGTGTTTCTACTCCGGTGGGTGAGTCTGTGATAGTCGAAAAAGTGTATAGGTCTTGTTTGGTGAATTTTGTGGGGAGCAACACTTATGTAGATTTGGTTATTTTAGAAATGGGTGACTTTGATGTAATTCTGGGTATGACTTGGCTTTCTCCAAACTTTGCGATTTTGGATTGTAATGTTAAAACGGTAACGTTAGCCAAGCCTGGGGCAGATCCGTTAGTGTGGGAGGGTGACTACACTCCCAATCCGGTGCGTATCATCTCCTTTATTCGTGCTCAGAAGATGGTTAGTAAGGGTTGTCTAGCTTTCTTGGCACATCTCAAGGATGACACTACCCAAGTACCTTCGATCGAGTCGGTCTCAGTGGTCTGTGAGTTTTTGGATGTGTTCCCTGCAGATCTTCCCGGTATGCCACCAGATAGGGATATAGACTTCTGCATTGATTTGGAACCCGGTACTCGCCCCATTTCTATACCCCCGTATAGAATGGCTCCCGCCGAATTAAGAGAGTTAAAGTCACAACTTCAAGAGTTGTTGAGCAAAGGCTTCATTAGACCAAGTGCATCTCCTTGGGGTGCTCCGGTGCTATTTGTGAAGAAGAAGGATGGGAGTTTCCGAATGTGCATAGATTACCGACAGTTGAACAAGGTAACTATTAAGAACAAGTACCCCATTCCTCGCATTGATGACTTGTTCGATCAGTTACAAGGTGCTTGTGTCTTCTCAAAAATTGACTTGAGATCCGGTTATCACCAATTGAAAATACGAGCAACGGATGTGCCAAAGACTGCTTTTCGAACTAGGTATGGGCATTATGAATTTGTGGTAATGTCCTTTGGTCTTACAAATGCCCCCGCCGCCTTCATGAGCTTGATGAACGGGATTTTCAAGCCATACTTGGACCTCTTTGTGATTGTGTTTATTGATGATATACTGATATACTCCAAAAGTAAGAAGGAACATGAGGAGCATTTGAGAATGGTGTTAGAGTTGTTGAGAAAGAAAAAGCTTTATGCGAAATTCTCCAAGTGTGAGTTTTGGCTAGATTCAGTGTCCTTCTTGAGGCACGTGGTTTCTAAGGATGGAGTGATGGTAGATCCTTCTAAGATTGAAACAGTGAAAAATTAGGTAAGACCCACTAATGTGTCAGAAATAAGGAGTTTTGTGGGGTTAGCTAGCTACTACCGCCGATTCGTCAAGGGATTCTCTTCCATTGCTTCCCAATTGACGAACTTGACTAAGCAAAACGTCCCATTTGTATGGTCAGATGAGTGTGAGGAAAGCTTCCAGAAGCTTAAGACGTTGTTGACTACCGCGCCTATCCTCACCTTGCCGGTAGAGGGTAAGAACTTCATTGTCTATTGTGATGCATCCGATTCGGGTTTGGGTGCAGTGCTAATGCAAGAGAAGAACGTGATCGCTTATGCTTCAAGACAATTAAAAGTGCATGAACGTAACTATCCAACTCATGATTTGGAATTGGCCGCGGTAGTATTCGCACTAAAGCAATGGAGACACTACTTGTATGGGGTTAAGTGTGAAGTCTACACGGACCATCGTAGCCTACAGTACGTATTCACTCAGAAAGACTTGAACTTGAGACAGAGGAGATGGATGGAACTACTGAAGGACTACGACATCACTATCTTGTATCATCCGGGAAAAGCAAATGTTGTGGCAGATGCTTTGAGTAGAAAGGCCGGAAGCATGGGAAGTCTAGCTCATTTGCAAGCTTCTAGACGCCCATTGGCTAGAGAAGTGCAGATTTTGGCTAATGACCTTATGAGGTAAGAAATAAACGAGAAGGGAGGATTGTTAGCTGTGTAGAGGCAAAATCCTCTTTCCTTGATCAGATTAAGGGGAAACAGTTTGATGATGAGAAACTAAGGCGAATTCGAGATAAAGTGTTGCAAGGAGAGGCTAAGGAAGCAATAATCGATGGGGAAGGTGTTTTGAGGATTAAGGGAAGAGTATGTGTACCCCGCATCGATGATTTGATCACCACTATTCTGACAGAGGCGCATAGTTCCGGATATTCTATACATCCTGGTGCAACCAAGATGTATCGCGACCTAAAGCAACACTTCTGGTGGAATAGAATGAAGCGAGATATTGTTGAGTTTGTGGCCAAATGTCCAAATTGTCAACAAGTAAAGTATGAACACCAAAGGCCCGGAGGAACACTTCAGAGAATGCCCATTCCTGAATGGAAGTGGGAGAGAATCGCGATGGACTTCGTGGTTGGTCTTCCCAAGACATTGAGTAAGTATGACTCTATTTGGGTGATTGTTGACAGGTTAACTAAGTCCGCTCATTTCATTCCGGTCAAGGTGACCTACAATGCAGAGAAGTTGGCCAAAATCTACATCTCAGAGATCGTTCGGTTGCATGGAGTTCCACTCTTTATCATATCGGATAGAGGTACGCAGTTTACCTCTAAGTTTTGGAGGACATTACATGCTGAATTAGGTACTAGGTTGGACCTTAGAACTGCATTTCACCCTCAGACCGATGGTCAGTCCGAGCGAACGATTCAAGTGTTGGAAGATATGCTTCGTGCATGTGTGATAGAGTTTGGTGGCCATTGGGATAGCTTTTTACCTTTGGCAGAGTTTTCATACAATAATAGCTATCACTCCAGTATTGACATGGCTCCATTTGAAGCATTGTATGGGAGGAGGTGTAGGTCTCCCATTGGTTGGTTTGATGCCTTTGAAGTTAGACCTTGGGGGACGGATCTGTTGAGAGATTCTATGGAGAAGGTTAAAGCTATTCAAGAAAAGCTTTTGGAGGCTCAAAGTAGACAAAAGGAGTATGCGGACCGAAAGGTTAGAGACTTGGAGTTCATGGAAGGTGAACAAGTCTTGTTGAAGGTTTCGCCCATGAAAGGGGTGATGCGGTTTGGAAAAAGAGGTAAGCTAAGTCCAAGGTATATTGGACCATTTGAAGTGCTTAAGAGAATAGGGGAGGTGGCTTATGAATTAGCCTTGCCCCCAGGGCTGTCCGGAGTGCATCCGGTGTTTCATGTATCCATGTTGAAGAGATACCACGGAGATGGAAACTACATTATCCGTTGGGATTCAGTTTTGTTGGATGAGAACTTGACTTATGAAGAGGAACCGGTTGCTATATTAGATAGAGAAGTTCGCAGTTGAGGTCGAGAGAGATTGCATCCATCAAAGTTCAATGGAAGAATCGACCGGTTGAAGAGGCTACTTGGGAGAAGGAGGCAGATATGCAAGGAAAATACCCACATCTGTTTACAGATTCAGGTACTCCTTTTCGCCATTGTTTTTCTTCTTTTGATCGTTCGGGGACGAATGATGGGTAAATTGGTATCTATTGTAACGACCTGTTTAGTCGTTTGAGCAGCAGATTTTTTAATTCTGGAAAAACTGGCTGAGGCGACGGATGGAACGACGGACCGTCGTGGTCACGACGGCCCGTCGAGAAGGTTCCGTTCCATGACACTTAGAATTCTTCAATTTGGATATTAAAATCGACTCTCTGTAAACTGTGACGGACCTGCAGGACGTGCCGTCACATCCACGACGAACCGTCGTGAGTTCCGTTGCAAAACACTTCAACTTTTGAGAATTTGGTGCAAGAAACGAGTTTCTGACCGTCATGACGGAGGAACAGGACGGACCGTCACGGCTGTGACGGGCCGTCACAGGCCACTTGAGCTCGAGGGAGCTGCGACGACCACCGTGACGGACCGTCGCAGGCACGACGGCCCGTCACAGGTTGCGCAGTCCCAGGCAAAACTGGATTCCTCTACACGTTTTAGGGGTCGTTTTGGACTATTCTTTCCTTAATTATAAAGATTGAGGGTTAATATTAATAGGTCTAATTACTTGGGGGTTAAAAGGGGTAACCTTAAGTTAATTAGTGGGTTTTATTGTCCTCCTTTACACTTAATTATACTTTTAATTAGGGTAAAAAGAAGGAGGGTTTGAATAAAACAAGACAAAAAGAAAAGAACAGAAAGAGAGGAGAAACGAACGAGTAGAGAGAGAGAAACGAAGAGGATAGCAAGGATTTTGAGAAGATAGCTTGTTGATTCCATTCTTCGGTGGAGGTAGGTTATGGTTTTTACGATATTCGTAGTGAACTCTTAATAGTGAATAATATGTGTTGATGATGTTGTAAGCCTGTCTATATGCTTAATTGTATGCTTGTATGAAATAGATTTTGTGATTTTGATAAAACAAGCATGATGAAAACCCTTGAATCCCAAATCTTGAAAGAAACTTTAATCTACGATATTAATGACGATGCCTTGGTATAAAGAAGGCTTGATGAATTAAAGTAATGGATTGATGATGCCTTGGTATAGAGAAGGCTTGATGAACGGATAGAATGAATTTAGTGGATCGGAGTGTCACGTTGCGACCCATAGTAATAGTGGATCGGAGTGTCACGTTCCGACACATAGTATTAGTGGGACGGGTGTCACGAACCGACACGTAGATATAGGGGATCGGAGTGTCACATACCGACACATATAGGGGATCGGAGTGTCACGTACCGACACATATAGGGGATCGGAGTGTCACGTACCGACACATATAGGGGATCGGAGTGTCACGTTCCGACACATATAGGGGATCGGAGTGTCACGTTCCGACACATAGTGGTAGGGGATCGGAGTGTCACGTACCGACACAAGAGGAAGAAAGATAATGAATCTCGAAAGATGATAATATACTCAACATAATGAACTTAATTCCCAAATGAGTATGGTAATGAGGCTTGAGCCCTCATGAATGAACTTGATGGTATTTATTGACCATTATGATACTTGTTGTTGCTATATGTTGAGTTTATAGTTGATTTATAATATTACTTGATATGTATTATCTCCTATTTTGAGTTAACCGATGATATCTACTCAGTACGTGTGGTTGTACTGACCCCCTACTTTTATGTTTTCCTCTTGTTATTTGTGTTATGCAGCAAACGTTCCGTCAACTTCGACTCAGCAGTAATCAAGCCAGTCTTCACTCCATCGGAAATTCAGGGTGAGCTAATGCGTCTAGCTTGGACTGGGTCTCCTTCTTCAAGTCTTGATGCCTTGAACTTCCGGCAGGGACTAGCTTTTTAGTATTTTGTTCTTAGACAGTTTTAGTTTAGAAATTTGAGATAGATGTTCTTGTGATGATGACTTCCAATTTTGGGGATATTAAGAATAGTTTTGAATCGTTTTATTTATGAGTTTAAGTCTTCCGCATTAATTTCTGTTATTATAAATTGAATTGTTAAGGTTTAGATGGGTTGGTTCGCTCACATAGGAGGGTAAATGTGGGTGCCAGTCGCGTCCCCGATTTGGGTCGTGACAACCTACTTCATTTCAGACATGATTGGGAGTGTGATTCATTACGTATATCCACGTGTGTTTCTACATCAATGGGTGAATCCATAGTGGTGGATCGAATGTATCGATCATCTTATGTCCTCTTGATAGGATAGGATCTTTAGGCAAACGTAGTTATTTCTGTCATGATAGATTTGATGTTGTTTGGGATAGTTAAAGTATACCACTACCTGCACGACCTTGCTTATGATAACTTAAAGAAGAACTTCCGCGAATACTTACAGTGATCCGACGATGTTGTTAAAGGTTATGCATTCTAGAGTGTATCACTTTTTGGGATGTTTACTTAATCATTTCTTTCATTGAGTTAGATAAGTTTTATCCTCCCTTGGTGAGTATTCAGTAACTTAAGTTCGTGGAAAGATTGTGAAGTGAAAAATAAATCTTGATAAGATATGTGATGATTTGTGCATTATGAGTGTGGTGGTTGGTTATAGTTCACTTCTTGTTGTAGCCGGTATAAATTCAGAAGTTATCTTGGTTTTTTATTAAAGAAAGACTCGTCATAATGGTTGTATTATGGTCTAATGAGTTTAACTTTAGGTTGAGTCCATGAGTAGTCTGTGACTTGATAATCACTTCTGATTATATATGACAAACTTTGATTCAAAAGTTCAGATCTTGGTAGTTGATTTTAATGAAATAGTCCTAAATATGAGGTTATTACTCTAAGAGATAAATACGACTTTGAAAAATCATACCTCAGGCTTTTGATCATGTTGGGTATTCTTCTTTCTTCTTCCTTATGTTCGAGGACGAACATGGTTTTTAGTGGTGGATAATGTAATGACCCGGAAGGTCATTTTCAAATATTTTTAATATTAGTGTAACTTGAGTTAATTAATCGATAGTTAAAGGGCTAAAGTGATAATTTATTTAAAACCATGGGATACTTGACCCATATATATTAAAATGGGCTACTTGACCCATATATTTTAAAATAAGTTAGTTGATTTCAACAATAATATTATTATAACTTAAAAAAAAAAAAGGGGGAGCATGAGATGCCGTAGGTCAAAGACGACAAACACAGGTATGAACTAACCCTTTTCATTTGTTTTCCTTTTCAATTGTTTATGTTAGTAACATGCTTAAGAAATTGAGGATTTGGAATATATATATATACCAGTAAGGACAATAAAAGAGACATTTACTAAAAAAATTGGAATTTGAATCTATAAGGGGTACAGTAATTTATAGGTTATGTTTGTGATCTGTTGGTTTAGGGGAGCATAATGTTAAAGAGAATGATGGCCAAATTATTATCCAAATCATTAGGAAAAGGATACGATAAAGGATGAATTTAGCATATAGTTAATTTCAGGCGTATATAGATTTTGTGACTCAATTCTAGGGGTCTGTGGTTTAGGTATTGCCTTGTTACTTCACTAATTTTGGATTTCTATTGATAGTTATCACATTATAATTAAGTTTTTGATATATTAAGATAGGTAATTGAATATTAAGAATATGATATTATATGATACCATTCGAATTATAATATTGAAAAAAAAAATAGGACTTAACCTTAGGCTTAAAACTTGAAAATATGATTGTTAAAATGTTAATTGGCATCAAGATTTACGAATTTGATTATAAACTTGGATGAATTTTTGTATCAAGGATAAACACTTAAGTAACGTGGGTGTTGTTAATGTTAAAATCTTATTGTGGTAAATTGTTTGGATAGATTGTTCTGATTTGGAGCCCATTGAAAGGGGGAAGACTAAAGTATCGAAAATATTGTTCGACTAAATGAGGCAAGTTGATTTCTAAACTCTTGTTAAGTGTATGAAATGTGTGTATGTCCTTGTGGTATATGTTGGGAGTAACGGGATTGGTGATGGGTTGACTTGTCCACATTGATTAATTCTAATGATGAAAAGAATGGGGATAACAAAAGTCAATGTGATTAATTGTTTATGTGTGTTGTGTTGAGAAAGGGTTGAAGGCTTGTTGAATCATTGTTGATGTAACTTCATGTTTGTGTGGTTGTGAACTGTGCGATGTTATGAAAATGGTCATCTCCTCATTATATGTGTGAACTTGTCATCTGCATTATTCTGAGGCATTGGTTGTGGCAAGTGTAATGTGCATCGAGAAATAATGGGTACTTAAGATGATGTACCATTTCGAGGGACGTATCGCGCGCCACGATGGATACTATATTTCGAGGGACGTATCGCGCGCTGCGATGGATACTATATTTCGAAGGACGTATCGCGTGCCGCGATGGTTACTATTATCGAGGGTCGTGTCGTGCGTCGCGATAGATGCATGGACAGATATATCCCCCATGGGTTCCGGACTGAGAGACAGCGGGTGTGTATCACTAGGTCAGACATGCATCATTATACTTGACATTGTATTCCATTGCATTGCACATATTTATCATTAGTGAACTTGATATCATGTTTTGTTGATCTTCTGATTACCTTTATGTGGAACTTGTGATTGATCAATATTGAGCTTGTTATTGCGTATATGTAATTTGTTGAAGTATTGTTGTTGAGGATATTTAATTTTTTGAAGTGTTGTTGTTAAGGATATGTAATTTCACTAAGTGTTATTTTTTAGGTACGTGCTATGTAAACTGTGAGCTGTGGGTTGATTTTTAATGCAGGTTGTAGTTGTGGAGGTTCGGTTGGGGGTGGTAGGAGTACCCGTATTTCATCCCCTTAGCATGTGTTTAGAGGTTTACTTGCTGAGTACCGTGTGGTTTGGTACTCACCCCTTGCTTCTACAAATTTTTTGTAGGTTATGAGCCTGGATTTTTGTTGTACTTGTCATTCTCTTCTTTTTCAAGGCTTCTTGGAGATTTGTGAGGTAGCTGTTTCCATCTCAGCAGACTTTCTTCTCCATAATTATGATCTTGTTCTATTCTAGAAACAATTTCATTTGAGACTTGAGTTTTTCTTTTGAATCAATTGTAATACTTTAGAGGCTTGTACACGTGACTACCAAGTTTTGGGGGTATAATGTAAGTTGATAGTAAATTTTCCGCATTCTTATTGTAATGGTTGAGTCTTAGGCTGACTTGTCTTGATGGGATAAGACGAGTGCCATCATGTCCATTTTTGGGTCGTGATAATCCTAGAGTTTGTTAGAGAGTTAGGCCCCAAATTGTTGGATCCTTGTGTACCCCTGCCCCCTAACTACCCTAGCCAAATTCTGTTACGGTGGTCCCCTCCCTTGGCCATTTATTCACGTGTTGTAGAACATGTACTTGCACATGTGTTGCTTGTACTTTCGTAACCAACTATTCATGATTGTTCATTTTGAATGTCTAGTTATTATCCCAAAAATCCTCACTATGTTCTTGGGCACTATTTAATCTACATGACCATTTTAAGTGGTCATGTGCTATGATGCCAAGGCTTGACACATGGGTCCCCTCATATCTATTATGCAAATACTATGAAATATATGTTTCTAGATTTGGGTCTTTATTGTAGGTGCATTTCTTAACAAATCTCATTAACACTTAGAAAAAGTTGCTAACACTTTTTAAGCCAATACTTTCGAATATGCTATAGAAATTGGCTAATACCCCTTAGCCAATTTTCTATACTATGCCCAATATATCTCAATATTGGGCATTAGAATTCCTATGTATCCCCAATAAACATTCTTAAAGACCTATTGGGCTCTTCAGTAGACATGTAATTTTTGGAAGTTACATTAACCCCCCCCCCCCCAGGAACATTCCTCCGCTGCAGACAATATATATCATTTTAAATCGAAGAGGGTAACTTTGAAAGCACATTAACATACTTGAAACTTTATTCTATGTAAATTTATAATTAACACTCACTCTTGATGATGCATATTCCTGAAAGCTCATCTGAAGATTCATATTCGATGTAATGACCCGAAAATGACTATGCTAAGTAATTCCTAAGCGTATCTAAAATGGTTAAATTAGACCGGGTTCACATGGCTTGATGAACGTGGAACCACACCTCAGAACCTATGCACCAGCCATGAAAACAAACTTGGTGAGTTAGTTGAGCTAGTCAAGGTTGGGTACAGCCGTGTATGGCACCTGAATTGAAGATATTCACCCGAATAAGTTTAAACCAGACTCAAAAGGGGTAAGCTTAGGTTTGGAGGGTCTAGGGGTAAAATGGTCTTTTCTAGTCTAAGGGTAGTATTGTAATTACCCTAAATATTTAATTTATTAATTAATTAATATAAAAAGTGGACAATTCAGGTATAGTAGACCTGCATTGACTCAATTTCGCGAGAAGGGCTTCAACTGGGTTTGATCCTTGGTGGAAGCAATATTTAAGTTGAATTAATTGGTATTTAATTATTTGATTTAAGTAAGGACATTTTAGTCTTGTCACCTAAGCCTTAGAAAATCACATTTTTATTTAAAATAACAAAGAGTCCTAGTTTGACTAAGTCCTTACCTAAAACTCCTATTCCTAAGATTACTATAACATCTCTCCACTCTCATACTCACGATTATCCACTCTCATTCTCATGCTTCATTATTAGTTAAAGAGCAAAATCAAAAGTTCATCACTCTTGAGGAACTTGAACGCTAAAACTGAAAAGAAAAACTAAACTAAAAACAAAAAGCAAACACATTGTTCTTGACGGGTGGTGCTTGAAGTTTGGTGGTGAGGCTTTTGTGTCGTGGGAGTTGGCTTTCCATTGGAGCAGGTTTGGCAGGTGATGATTGAAAAAAGGTATGGGTTTTCTTCCTATTGGTCAAGATACCCCTAAGATTTAGTCATTTCTCAAATGAGCCTAAGCAAAATATTACCAAAAACAGTACTCACCGATAAGAGTGTAAGATTAATAAAGAGACCAATGATTCCCTCATACTAGAATCCAGCTTCTTTGATGTGTGAGATGAATATAATGGAATTTTATACATAGCACCGATAGGCTTGCTATGAGTCGCGATTCCTTCTTTTGGGAAGGCAGAGGTTCGTGTAAATCTCATTATATAAGACAGTTTGGGTGGGTATGGGTCTCCTTATATCTCCTTGTTTTTGAACCTACGCAGCCGACATGGTTTCTAGCAGGGTTTATTTCTGTATACATGCTAGAATGTTTTGGTTTTACTTTGGCGGTGGTTCCACCTCTTTTCAATGTGGGGTAGACAATGGATTTCATGGAGATCACATGATCTATATCAGTTAAAGTTAAAGTTCCCAAAGAAAGAATAAGGCCATCCTCAAATAATACACACAATAAAATGAATGATACCTAAGGTGTTGGGATAGGATAATCTAGAGGTGAACTAGACTCAAGTAATGATACTAGGTCATTCTTGTTCATAGCACAGTGAACCCGATGAAAGTCTTAAAACAAATTCCTACATATATGAATGAATGAAAATGAAGTACATATCAATGAATGAAGCAGACTCTGTATTTGCTAATGAAGGATCCCAAGTTGAGATCCTATATGTTGAGCCCTCAGTTGGAAAGTCCTAATGCTAAGACCGTGATTCCAAGGTCTCATGGTATATAATGGATGATATGTGATATATTGTGTGCTATATGAAATATGTGATTGAATGA
>JAKWIY010000647.1:0-32285 GCA_027704805.1 Solanum corneliomulleri
CTGGATGTTATGTGGTAGAGAGATGCCTACCAAAGTGAAAGGTAAGTTTTCTAGAATAGTTATAAAACCAACAATGCTTTATGAGAGTGATTCTTGGGTCGTGAAAGTTAAACACATTTACAAGAAGAATTTTGAAGAAATACAGATACTAAGATGAATTTGTGGTCATACTAAATTAGACAAGATTAGAAATGATTATATTACTAGAATGTTTAAGTAGCACACGTCTAGGGGAAAATGTCCGAAAGCTTCTTCAAATAATTTGTTCATCATGCGTCAGTCTGCAGTATAATACACCGGTCTATAGGTGTGCAACCATTGTGAAGGTAAGTGTTAAAAGAGGAGGAAAATGCATCTAAGGACCTAAAATCCTTGGGAACCCATACAGACATAGCGAAGTGGGGCACAGTGGATAAAAATCTAGATATTCGTTGCCTGTTCTTTTGAGGCGAGTTGTTATCGGAACCACCTCTCTGCCCCACAAATGTAGGGGCAGGGTCTACATACGTCCTACTCTCCTCACACCTCACTTGTGGGACTACAGGGGTTCTGTTATTGTTGTAGTCAATGCCTATTAGAGTATTAGTTGAAAATTTGTTTTAGGCATGTTAGCACTTTTACTGCCCTATACTTTAGAGTAGTGGTTTAGCATTTCAGAGATTTGTAGGTTCAAAAAATTATGGAGAACTTTTATTACTTTTTATTTGTATTTGCAAAATATTGGCATGTTATGAGTTTAAATGGATAACATGATCAATGAGGATTCACATAACAAACCCCAACTTGTTTGGGACGAAGGTGTACTGCTGTTGTGAACTTAATTTTCAATTGCATTATTGAATTATAGTGAACTATTTCCACTATTGTCAGGATGCAGCTGACTAGTTTGGTGAGATGGTTGTTGAATCGATAAAGGAAAAATGTCAAAAAACTAACCACATGTACATAAGCTCTTTTATTTACTGTGGCCTGTGGGATACATACCTCTATAATTAAAATGCAAGCTATGTTTATTATTTCGGACTAAAGATGTTCTATTTCTCTGATTCTTGCAGTTCCTTGAAAAAACAATATTATGAAGATTGTACAAAAAAATAATATAAGAAAAGAATTATAGCTTTAAAAATGAAGAAAAAAAAAAATCTACCTTTCACTAGAAACATTTTAGAAGTTCAAATCAAACAACTCAAATATTCATATTAATAATTAAAGTTATAACATCATCCAAGTGCAGACAAATGACTAACATGTTATTAACTAAAAATTTAAATAATTTGGTTTTAGGCCACTATATTTTAGTGAATAACATGTTAATCATTTGTATGCACTTGGTTGGATGATGTTATAAAAACTTTATTTATTAATATGAAACATAGTTTAGTGAGATGGTTGTAGAATCCATAAAGGAAAAATGTCAAAGAACTAATGACATGTACATCACCTCTTTTATTTACTGTGAGATACAGACCTCTATAACAAGCTATTTTTATTAGTTAGGATTAAAGATGTTCTATTTCTCCAATTCTTACAGTTCCTTGAAAAAACAACTGATTGTAGCAAGAGATACCAGGCGTGTAGACATATTATGTTATAGGCTTTCATTGAGCCAAAAACTTTCTTTTGGTGCCGAAAATTGCCCAAAGCTGTATGAAGTTCTAGATGAAGCAGTGAACAAGCTTGAAGCAGATGTTGGCCCTTTGACTGGTTTGCCTGTGAAGATGGCTAGAGGTATAGTGAACAGGCTCTCATTTGGCCCTGCTGTTCAGCAACTTTGTGGCTTGGCTGTTGAGTACATAGATGCCCTTCTCTCTGAGAGAGTGTCTGAAATGCCATCTAATGCTAAGGTCAAAGGTAATACTCATTCTAATTTGTGGTTTGTTTGTGCAGTACATCGATACTCTTCTTATTTTTATTGATTCTGTAGATTTCCCTTTCTCTTCATGTGTTATTGTGATGCCTTTATTGGTTTCTTTGTCTAAGCTTGGTACTCATTTGATTTAAGTCAAGTGAAGTAATCAGCATTTACATGGGCTATATTTTTTAGATTGCGAGGTGATAGAATCAAAGCTTGTCAGATTTGAGGATGTCTTTCCCTCATCTGTGGCCGTTGTTTTGAGTTCTGAAGGGTCATCTATGGAGAATGTTGTTGGTTACACCTTGTGGCATCGGAAAGCTGTTGAAACGGAATATCCAGTAGAACCAACTCGAACATTGTTTTCCCCAAACACTAGGTTTGTGCTCTCAGATCTGATGCCAGCTACAGATTATGTTCTCAAGATTGTTTCCCTTGATAGCAAAAAAGAACTGGGAATGTTTGAAGTTCAATTCTGCACCAGTAAAGCTGAAAATGAACTATCTAATCTGAACATGAAAAGTTTAGAAGTTGAAAGAAGTCAAAGTCCACCAACAAATTGCAGCAACCTTTCTAATCCTTCTTCAGTGGAGGATGAAACAAATAACATCGTGCTATGCAGCAATGAGGATGAGAACAGAGGGGATAATTGTCTTTCTTGTTGTGATAACACTGATAAAGCAATTTCTACAGACTTGTGCTGCACCACGGTCGCCTTTGCTAGTAAAAGTCATATAGGAAATGAAGAAGTAATGGTATCTTTAGGTGATGAGGAAGATAGCATTGTAAAAGTAACCTCCTTGCCAAATACTGATGCTATAAATCTTGAGAACAAGCAATGTTCAGATGTTCAAACAACAGAAGAGACGAGCACTGATAATGGGTCAAATGCACCTCTCCAGACTGCCTTAGAATTCGCACCGTTTGTAGGTAGTGTGGATGCTGGCTTACCCATCACACCCTGCAAGATGGAGAATGTGAAGGGAAGCCTCGGCCGGAAAGGGAAATCAGAACATTGCAGCAAGGATCTTGATAATGGATCGGGGAAGGAGGATGGACCACAAGTTGGCTGTTCTTCAAAGAAGAGAGTTGGAGAATGGCATGAAGAATGTGCTGGAACTGGAGATAAGGATTTTGAGTATTACGTCAAAGTAGTTAGATGGTTAGAGTGTGGTGAGCATATTGACAAGACATTCAGGCAGAAGTTCTTAACGTGGTATAGCTTAAGAGCTACACCACAAGATGTTAGGATTGTCAAGGCATTTGTTGATACCCTAATCGAAGATCCAGCATCACTTGCCGGGCAGCTGGTTGATACTTTCTCTGATGTTATTTCAAGCAAGAGAGCTTCTGTAGTTCCAGCAGGCTTTTGCCTAAAGCTTTGGCATTAAAGGATTCAGAATGTGGATCCTCTATCCTCTATAGTCGCTGCTTAACTGAACATAATTCTTTTGATTCCCAAACTGTTCCATGTCGATTCATATTTATGATGTAAACGATTAAACCATCTTTAATTTTTTCCTTATAGGTTGGTTCTACCCAATTCATCCACATTTCTCTCTGATGTTATGACATTGGAGTTGGAATGGAAGTGATATTGCTCTGTAAGATAATTTGAAATACAAAATCTGATTTGATATTTACTTCTTTTTTTGTAGAAGAAATCATAATTTTTTAAAATTGTCCTCCTCTTTCTACGACCTCAACTTTTGTTGTCCTTGGCATCTGTTTTGAACGAAGTAAACTTGAATTTCCTCCTTTGACATAACATCTCCAAGTTGCAATAAGTTTGACTAGAAAAAAAAACAATTACATGAAATGGTTCTATCCCGAAACAAAAAACTACATTATTATTATTATTACAAGGGGCAAAAACAAAACTATTTACATTTTTTTTGTAAATGTCTTGTACATAAGATACAAAAATATTTACATTTCTTGGAGCAGCTATACAGTATCATTTTCTCATTAAATTCACTGCAAGTTTTTATATTAAACTTATAAAGAAAATGGCATAAATGATTCAATGTATGTTCAAAATAGTCCACTATGTACAACAGAGAGAATGGAAGACACTTGAGAAAATATGACTAATGACCAAAAAAAATGGACCCATTAATAGAAAAAGAAAAAAAAAAAAGAATAGCTCTAGGAAGACGCTCGGAAAGGAGGGAAAATGAGTTAAATTTGGTCAAATTAGTAATTTACTTTCTTTTCCGTTGTTGATAAAAGCTGAGACGTGGGTCAATTCCCGTGCTCAATCAGATCCCTACTAGATGGAGGTCCAGCTCAATGTCCAGCAGTACGCAAAGTAAATGTATACCATTTTCTATACAATTTTTACACTCCCAAAATTTTCTATACCCTACAACTAGAATGACAATGTTACAAATTAATAAAAGCGATAATTGCATACTTACAAATACATATCGAATGAACCCTTGGGTATTTTTGATTCCCAATTTAGACACAAATCTACTTATATATTTTTTCCGCGAGTATATAGTAATTAGTAAGTTTTCTGATAGTTGAATGTCAATTTTTTTTCCTATAGATTTTCAAGAACGACGGGATCATCAAAATTACCATCCAACTCTTCATCCACAAACACTTCAAAAACATTACAAGTCTTCCATATAAGTTTCACCATTTCCCTAAACAATATACTACCATTGGAGTCATTAATGGGATTCTTAAGAGTTTTGCTTCCATAAAAATAAAAATTATATCTACATGATCCTCCAATGTGTTAAAGAAACCCACAGATCTTAGGGATTTAACTATTCAATCAATTTCATAATTCAATTTGGGAAACAATGGGGAAGAAGACGCAAGAGGAATTGTGAAGATTACTGGGAGCCAAAATTGGTCAAAGTTTATTAGTGGATTACTCTATGAGAAAAGGTCAAAAATGGTCCGTCATCTTTTGGCTTATAGACACACATTCATCCTTGTTCTTTTATATAAAACAATAATAGTCCTTTTTATTTGCCAAAATAGTGTTTTTTTAGTATGCTTACTAAGTAGTTAACTTTTAACGGAAAATATAGCTTTTTTTTAATAATCTTTTATCCCAGTAGCATTTCTAACTCACAATTTAACTAAACATAATTTTCCTAGATTATTATTCCAATTTAAACGCACATATTCACATAATTATCCATTTGGCTATAAATATTAAAAACTATTTTAAATATTATAAACAACTTGTACAACATAAAGATACCTTTATTTTGAAAAATTAAGAGATAAATTTTCATTTCATATTCTTATTATTAAGTACTATTAATTTCTCAGTGAATGGGATGACTTACCAATTAAGAATGATAGAATGATGTAACAAAGTTAAAATTTTATCCATTATATCGTTAGTTACTTGTATATCAAGTTAAATATAAATAAATAAATATGAACGGAGAGAATAATTAGCTTCCATGGAATTACTCCTTTTTTTAGATGGGCTTTTGTACCTCATCTTTGATTACAAATACTAACAACAATTTACTTGTTTCTTTATCCAATTTTTGTTATTCTTACAATAACTTGTATTTATAAGGTTAACCAATAAACAGAAACAGAAATAAGATGAAGCAGAAAAAATATAAAATACAAGAATTGATCCGAGTCTATAGAAACTACTGTGTCTCCTTAAGAAATTTAATCCCCTCACTGTACCCTAGGTTATGGATTAATTTTTCCCAAGATAAAACAGATTAAACCTGTTAAAGAAATAGCGGTTGCTCAAACTTCTTTAACTTCAACGAACTTAAGAACAACAACAAGTTACACAGACTCAGTCGATCGACACTTTGATTTTATTTGAGAGAAAAATAAATGCAGAGAAAGAAAAAAATTTCAGTGTTTGAAAAATCGAAAATTGACTTCCTTTTATAGCCATTTTCAGCAAGAAACGCGTCTATTCAGAGAAATCTGTTCAGACCCGTTTATTCCAGAAAGTTGTGTCTTTTGAAAAAAATAACAACTTTTCGAAAAAAATGTGTCTGTTAGGAAAATAACTACTTTTTGGAAAGTAACGACTTTTCGAAAAAGTAACGACTTTTCGGAATGTTATCGTTACCCGCAAATTATAAGAGATAATATTAACAGGATTTATTTGATTTAACAAAAACTGATTAAATAAATTTTGTCCAAAAAATTCAATCAATCACATCATTTGCCAAATCCAAATCCAAATTCAAATCCGAGTCGATCGAGCGGACGACGACGGCGGCGCGAGGGGGCATCTTCTTCTTAGCTCTTTAAGAAGTAATGGAAGTGTTTCCTTCTATAAGGACAACATTTCCCTTTCTTTTGCCGATATGGAGAAATGACTTTCATTTGCACTTTGCAAATAACTTTTCATTTTCCCTCCAAAGTAGTTCCCTCACTTTTCATATCTCTCTTTTCTTTTCCCATTCACACTTCTAAAACCCAACAATCCCCCACATGAATGGGGAAGGCTATTGTTAAAACATATGCATGAAAAAACTTTTGTGTCTTGTAGGTAAAGGTTAATCGCATCTGGATAAGTAGGTTTCCCTTAAACTTTCCGTAGTGAACAGATATCGGATATACTCGGTCAATCGGTAGATTTGATATCTTTGAACCGTCGAGATTTGGTGTATACCTAGACAACATATGTCACACAATCAACCCTTGAACTGTTCTTAGTTCTCATTGTTTTGTTCGTTTCAGCCATGAACACATCTTGGATAGTAAGTGCTTAAAGAACTGGCCTTACCGGATTCTCCTTGAAGCGGCTTACACTTCACACTTACATAGGTGATTTCTAAATGTGTTATCCCATAGATACACCATTTGATATTCCTTGTATCAAACTTAGAAACCATTAAAAAGTCCTTATGTCTTTATCCTGGTTACTAAACATTGTCTCATCATGAGAATGGACCATAAAATAATAATAATAATTTTTTTCCTTTGACAATGTTGAACCGTCATCAATGACTTTGTTTTATATCCTTGAACCTATATCTTGGGATCTCCAGTCTTCTAGGTAGAGTTACCGCCACGATGACTTGTTCTCGGCCATAGTCCCATTCCCGTCAATGATTTCTCAACTCCCTCTCTATTTAGGCCTTTTGTAAGTGGATCCGACACATTATCTTTTGACTTCACATAGTCAATTGTGATAATTCCACTAGAGAGTAGTTGTCTCACAGAGTTATGTAGACTTGCCGTTATACATAATGCTTCCAGCCCTTCCTATTGCAGCTTGACTATCACAATGTATGCATATAGGGGCCATTGGTTTGGGCCAAAATGGAATATCTTCTAAGAAATTCCAAAGCCATTCAGCTTCTTCACCTGCTTTGTCTAAAGCAATGAATTCAGACTCCATTGTAGAGCGAGCTATACATGTTTGTTTGGATGATTTCCAAGATATTGCTCCTCCACCGATAGTAAAATTGTATCCACTTGTGGATTTTGTTTCACTTGACCCAGTAATCCAATTTGCATCACTATATCCTTCAGAACGACTGGATATCTGTTGTAATGTAAAGCATAGTTTTGGGTGTCATCTAAGTATCCCAAAACTCTCTTCATTGCCAACCAATGATTATGATTAGGATTACTTGTGTATCGACTCAGTTTACTGATAGCGCAAGCTATGTCTGGTCGTGTACAATTCATGACATACATTAAGCTTCCCAATACGCTAGCATAGTCCAATTGAGACTGACTTTCGCCTTTATTCTTTGCAAGATGAAGATTTACATCAATGGAGTCTTTGCCTTTTTAAAATTCAAAAATTTGAATTTTTCAAGTATCTTTTGAATATAATGAGTTGAGACAATGCCAGACCGTTAGGAGTTTTAAGAATTTTAATTCCTAATATCACATCAACAACTCCTAAATCTTTCATATCAAACTTACTAGCAAGCATACGCTTTGTAGCTTTTATATTAGCAATGTCTTTGCTCATTATAAGCATATCATCTACATATAGGCATAAAATAACTTCCTGATTTAGAGTATCTTTAATGTAACACATTTTCACATTCATTGATCTTAAATCCATTTGACAACATGGTTTGATCAAACTTTGCATGTCATTGTTTTGTGCTTGTTTTAGCCCATAAAGTGACTCAATAAGTTTGCACACTTTATTTTCTTTACCAGAAACTACAGAACCCTCAGGCTGTTCTATGTAAATTTCCTCTTCAAGCTCTCCATTCAAGAAGGCGGTTTTCACATCCATTTGATGAATTTCAAGACCGTATACTGCAGCTAGTGCAATTGTTGATGTAATCCTAGTCACTAGCGAGTATGTGTCAAAATAATCAAGACCTTCTTTTTGTCTAAAACCTTTGACAACAAGTCTTGCTTTATATTTGTCAATAGTTCCATCGTCTTTCATCTTCCTTTCAAAGATCCATTTTGAACCCAAGGGTTTGTTCCCTGGAGGAAGATCAATCAACTCCCAAGTATGATTGCTTAAGATTGATTCATTTTCACTATTAACAGCCTCCTTCCAAGAGGTTGAGTCGGCTAGACAACATTGCTTCCTTGAATGTTGAGGCTCACTTTCAAGAAGAAATGTTACAAAATCTGATCCAAATGAAGTAGATGTCTTTTGACGTTTACTGCGTCTTGGACTTCTTCATTTTGTTCATTCTCTTTTGGTTCTTCTCTGGGTTGTTTAGATCCCCCACTAGATGACTCAAGTCTATTTTATACGGATAGATATGTTCAAAAAATTCAGCACTATCTGATTCCATTACCGTATTATCATGAATATCAGGATGTTCGGACTTATGAACCAAAAATCGACATGCCTTACTGTTTGTTGCATATCCAATGAATACACAATCTAAGTCTTCGGTCCTATTTTTACCCTCTTAGGTATAGGAACTGGACTTTGGCTAGACACCCCCACACTTTGAAATATTTCAAATTGGGTTTTTTTACCTTTCCATTTCTCATGTGGAATTACATTGTCTTTGAGTGAGGCACTCTGTTAAGTATCTGATTTGCTGTAAGGATAGCTTCCTCCACAAGTTCTGTGGTAAACCTGAACTTATAAGTAATGCATTCATTATTTCTTTTAAAGTTCGGTTTTTTCTTTCTGCAATTCCATTAGACTGAGGAGTGTAGGGAGCAGTAGTTTGATGGATTATTCCGTTTTCTAAACATATTTCTGCAAATGGAGATTCATATTCTCCACCTCTATCACTTCTGATCATTTTGATCTTTTATCTAACTGATTTTCAACTTCAGTTTTATATTGCCTAAATGCATCGATTGCTTCATCCTTACTATTTAGCAAATAGACATAACAATATCTAGTGCAATCATCAATAAAAGTTATGAAATACTTTTTCCCACCACGTGATGGTGTTGACTTCATGTCACAAATATCAGTGTGAATCAATTCTAAAGGATTTGAATTCCTTTCAACAGATTTATAAGAATGCTTAGCATACTTAGATTCAACACAATTTGACATTTTGATTTATTGCACTCAAATTTTGGCAAAATATTTAAGTTAATCAGTTTTCGCAAGGTTTTGTTATTAACGTGTCCCAAAACGTTCATGCCATAAACATTTAGACTCAAGCAAGTAAGAAGAAGCAAAATCTTTATTCATATCAACTGCAATTACATTGAGTTTGAAAAGGTCATCACTAAGGTAGCATTTTCCTACATACATATCATTTTTGCTTACTACTACTTTATCAAAAACAAATACACATTTAAATCCATTCTTGGTCAGAACTGGAATTGAAACTAAATTCTTTCTCAATTCTGGAACATATGAGACCCTATTCAAAGTCACCACCTTGGCCGATGTCATCTTTAATAGGACTTTGCCAGTTCCTTCCACCTTTGCAACAGCGGAGTTTGCCATAAACAATTTTTCATCTGTAAGTGCTGGAGTATATGATGAAAATAATTCTTTGTTGGCACAAACATGGCATGAGGCACCAGAATCTATCCACCATTCTCTTGGATTTCCAACCAAGTTACATTCTGAAAGCATTGCACAGAGATCGTCCATTTCTCTTTGGATTCAGCCAAGTGTTTGATCCTTCTTTTTCTTGTCCTTCTTAGGACCCCGACATTCATTAGCCCTATGACCATGTTTACCACAATTAAAGCAGTTTCCATTGAATTTCTTCTTAGGAGGATTGCTTTTTGGACCAGATGCTTTCTTTTTTTCTTTAATTTTGTGGGATTTTCTTCAATAAAATTTACTCCAGATATTGCTGAATTACCACATGACCTTTTTCTGCAGCCTTATTATCCTCTCGATTTTCAACCTTACTATGAGATCTTCAACAGTCATCTCCTTCTTTTGTGTTTCAAGTAGTTTTTAAAGTCCTTCCACAATGGAGGTAACTTTTCAATAATTGCAGCCACTTGAAAAACATCATTCACAATCAATCCTACATTAAGGTTATGTGAGTATAAGAGAAACTTAATATTTCTAACATAGACATTAAATAAATTTATACCTTCAGCAAGGAGATCATGGATTATGACCTGCAATTCCTGAACTTGGGTGACGACAGTCTTACTGTCTATCATCTTATAGTCCAGAAATTTTGCCACAATGAATTTCTTCATTCCGGCATCTTCTGTTTTGTACTTCTTTTCTAAAGCATCCCAGAGTTCTTTTGAGGTTTTGACATTGCTGTACACATTGTACAGATCATCTTGTAGACCACTCAAAATATATTTTTTACACAAAAAATCTGAGTGTGTCCACGCTTTTGTTACCAAGAATCGTTCATCAGCCGGAGTTTCATCTGACATAACAGGAACATTCTCATTGATGAACTTCTACAGACTCAACGTAGTGAGTGAGAAGAAGACATCTTTTGCTGCCATCTCTTAAAGTCGACTACAGAAAACTTTGTAGGTTTCTCAGCCGGTGTTAAGACAGCATTTGAACGATTATGTGCAACCGTTGTTGTTGCAACACTTACTGTTCCAGCATTTGTTTGACTTGAATTAGTCTTTTTTTTTCTGTCACAAATGGCAGATAAATTTAGTATTTGAAATACTAACAGTTTAGAACAAATTATTACACAAACTGTTTCTGATTTAACGATAAAGTTTTTATGTTCTTTTAATTGTTAATCGAATGAATTTTAAAAATTCAAGCAGAGTAGAAAACCATAAAGGTTTTAATCTCCAGAAACCTCAAATACGGAAGATGTTAAATTTCTTAAGATTGTTACTCTTACAATAACCTGTATTTATAAGGTTAACCAATAAACAGAAACAGAAATAAGATGAAGCAGAAAAAATATAAAATACAAGAATTAATCAGAGTCCACAGAAACTACTGTGTGTCCTTAAGAAATTTAATCCCCTCACTGTACCCAAGGTTATGGATTAATTTCTCCCAAGATAAAATGGATTAAACCTGTTAAAAAAATAGCGGTACCTCAAATTTCTTTAACTTCAACGAACTTAAGAACAACAACAAGTCACACAGACTCAGTCGATCGACACTTTGATTTTATTTGAGAGAAAAATAAATGCAGAGAAAGAAAAAATTTTCAGTGTTTGAAAAATCGAAAATTGACTTCCTTTTATAGTCATTTTCAGCAAGAAACGTGTCTATTTAGAGAAATCTGTTCAGACCCGTTTATTCCAGAAAGTTGTGTCTTTTGGAAAAAATAACAACTTTTCGAAAAAATGTGTCTGTTAAGAAAATAACTACTTTTTGTAAAGTAACGAATTTTCGGAATGTTACCGTTACCCGCAAATTTATAAGAGATAATATTAACAGGATTTATTTGATTTAACAAAACTGATTAAATAAATTTTGTCCAAAATATTTATCAATCAATCACATCATTTGCCAAATCCAAATCCAAATCCGAGCGAGCGACGACGACGGCGCGAGGGGGCGTCTTCTTCTTAGCTCTTTAAGAAGTAATGGAAGTGTTTCCTTCTATAAGGACAACAATTTCCATTTCTTTTGCCGATATAGGGGAAATGACTTTTCATTTGCACTTTGCAAATAACTTTTCATTTTCCCTCCAAAGTAGTTCCCTCACTTTTCATATTCTCTCTTTTTTTTCCCATTCACACTTGCTAAACCCAACAATCCCCATGACAATAATGTTCTAAAAAGCATATCAAGTAAAGGGAAATCAACATAAAAGGAAATTCGAATTATAGTCATAGTGACGATTATGTGATCATAATGACAAAAGAGAAGAAATTTATTAGAGAAAATTTATTGTGTTTTTCATATCTTTTCTTAGCTATGACTCTTAGCAAATCTCCAAGAAAAGTAGTTAAATCTATCTTTTGAACTATGCAAATAACGATCTTCATTTTTTTTATGGTGGAATTGTTGTTGCAATATTAGGGGGAAAATATTGTTAAAAGTTCGCGGTCAGTTAGTAAAGTGACCAAATGTGCACAACTTAATAAACAAGAGGGATTATTTTTGCTCCAAGTGAAATATTAGGATGATTTTAAATCTAAGTAAAATAACACCTTTTTATATTATTTTTTGTTGGTTATAAATAGAGGAATTTTCTCTTATTTTTTAAAATTGAAATTTTCTTTTTTTGCGTTCATTTTCTTACAAACAAAACAGAGTATGTGTGTGATCTTGTTGCAAACTTTTGAATTCATTGAAGTTATTGAAGTTTGAGGTATTACTATTTCTTTGATAGTTTATCTATATTATCTTGGGAGGAAACAATATATGATTTTGAGTACATTGAGGAGGTTAAATTCTTTAAAGACACACATTGGGTTATGTGGACTTGGTTAATTCTATTTCTTGTAATCTTAATTGTTTCTGGTTTACTATTTTGAATATCTAGGAGTTAACAAGGTGTTTTTGATTTAGTTGTAATAATATTTCTACGGAAGAAATAAGGTGTTCTTTCTTATCTTCTTTCACATGGAGTTATTATTTCTACTACGTATATAAAATAAAATAAAAATTGAACATTTTATATATAAAATTGTGGACAAAATCAATATTACAAAATAAAAAGAAATTTGAGAAAGAACCAAAAATGCACCATTGTTACAAATGAGAGACTATTAACATTCCGTGTTAAAACTTAAGGATTATTTCATATTTTGGGCTCCAACTTAAATTTAGGACCCGTTGAGTGATAGATATTCCCAAAAAGAAAATTGAGAAAAAACTTGACGAATCTCCGGTAACTCTTACAACATGTTATGCCTTCAACCACCTATGAAAAATGTGCCTTTGATTAAAAATCACTTTCCAACTTTCAGGAAAAAAATTATTTTGTGTGAGGCATACATTGTTTTTCAGTTGTGTGAGGTACTGAGGTTCCTTTTTGCTGCCACTTCAATTCAATATTTTATTAATATATTCAATGGAATTTGACGTGAACCCCCTTTTTTTTTTATTTTCAATTAAAGTTTATATTCTCTCTCCTTTGATTTTACTTAAAAGGGTAAAATGTGGATCCTCATACAACTATTGTTAATAGTACTTCGCTCGAAATTAATTTTTTTTATAGAAATACTTGTCAAAAGAAAATGGTGTCCTCATACAACTATTATTGATTGTGCCTTAATAAATTTACAGGGATTTTATAAAATCCCAAGTCCATGCAAGAAGGCCCTCCAGATCTGCCCAAATGATGTTCAGCGGTCTCTACCCAAGTAGCTGTTGATCCAAAAGACCCGCAACTCGTTCATCATGCTATCCTTACCTTCTAACTAACCTCTTCGATTTCGCTTATCCTAACAGTGATTGATTAGGCCTAACTATTGAAGCTGGTTATGCAAAGGTTGTTCACACAGGCAGTGTGATGTGATTCTGAGGGTGTTCACAAGGTAGTTAGTTTGCTCATTAAACAGGCATGATAGTCTTCACTCACAGAAAAGTAGTGCGGAGAACTAGTCAGAATTGTGCCTGCCATCCAATTCGTGACGTGGATGATCCGCCGAATCCATTGCTGACTTCACCACGATCGATTAGGTGAAACGGTTCTGCAAAGTTAGTTTGTTCATACAGGCAGCGTGGTTATAGTAGTCAAATTAATGTAACTTTTGTGATTTAATCTAAGATCACACATTTAAATATAGTTTTACAAACTACGCTAAAAAATATGACTTAGTGATATCAAAGACCGCGCTCGTTACAACTCATATAACAACACGACCTGGAGCTATACTTTGAAAGTGTGACCTTTGTTTCTCTATTGGTCACAGCGGCTTTGCCTATGTGCCTTCCATATACACCATACCATCCCTATGGCCATAATTTTACAGCGTCGGAGTTTCTATTAGGTTATAAAATACATTTTTTTAATATTTCTATTATCAAAAATCCTACAAAAAATATTATATTTTGGTACATATCTTATAGTCATAGTTAAAATAAAAAATATGCATGACCTAATTAAGAATTAAATCAGTTACTAAATACTAAGTATAATACAAATTCAATTGTACAATAGAAAAAGAAAATTTAGTCAGTACAACATCTTAATGTTAAATCAAGATGACAACTTTATCCAGTACAAAGTTAACAAAAAAAATTATAATCCATCAGAGAATATTACAGAAGCCTTTAGGCTTAACTAAGTAAAACATGATCTTGAACTTAAAACAGACGATAAGTATGCTAGTAAAGATATGCACGGCCCCAATAATAGCTAGTATTTATGTTGATATTTATTTTAATTTTTTTTGAATAATTTTATCATATATATTTAGTATAATTAATTGTTAATTTATTTGACTAATTATTTTTCATATTCCTTTTTTCCGTTAATTGAATTTTTTATTCTATCAGAAATTGTTTACATACAAAAAGAATGTTTAATTGTTTTTATAAGACAAAATAATTTTATCATATTAAAATTATTTATAATATTTAAATTTTTTAATTTTGTTTACTATTACTTTATATAGTTGTGTAAGGATAAAATTAATATTAAATGAAAATAATAAGCTCGTATTGATTTATTAAAATTTACAAGTAAAATAATAAAAGAAAAATCATTAATTTGAAGAAAAATAATCCTCATTAAATCGACACTAGTTCCGAAGAAGCACAAGTTGACGGAGACACGTGAGCGAAAAGGGGAAGGCCGTGCAATTAATTGAAATTTATAATTTTTGTTTGGGGTACTTTAATTTTTTAAATACAATATTATTTATTTTTTTAGTAATAGTATTAATGATCTAACATTAATTATTATTAGAAATCAAAGGTAATTTATAGATTAAAAAAATTGAGAAATAAAATAACCAAACATAAAACTTAGTTAATAATGATAAAATATGACAGAATTTTGGATAATCAAAACCAAAATTTAGATTTAAAACATCAAGGATTTTTGCTACACTTAATTAAGTACTAATACTTATTTAGTATGATTTTTTTATAATATAAAATTTAAAAATATGCATAACTAATTGTATATATTATAAAAATTTATATATTATAATATCTAAGGTAAAAGATGAAATAACTGAAAATATAAATAAGTGTATATAAATACCTAAAATTTCATAACTAATGTTTACATAAAGTACCTAAATTATTTTAGAACAACGGTATTATTAATTCTAGTTAGCTATGAAATATTCCTTTTTAATTAACATTCAATAATAAAGATGATGAAAAATTAAAAAATGTATTTAAATATCAAAATCATGTATCATTTGGTGAGTATGCTAGCAAAATCAAAGGCTGCAAAACGATACGTCTTGGGCCCAATTTTTACAAAGAAGTTGTGTTGGATTTCTTGGAGACATGAATGTCTAATACTCTTTGTGCAAGATAAAAAGGTACCTATACAATAGTCGTAAAACACAAATATAACATGATACCAAACATACACTTAAAGTGAAGCAAGCATGTTGACAGGAAGTTGTATGCTATTCTCATTTCTTACCTTGTAATAAATAAGGAAAATAGTATATAACAGCAAACTATTAATTCAAATTAAATGTTATATTCATAGATTGATTTTAACTGTACTCCATAGCAAACTGTTGTTATTTCGCCTCTCTCCTGGTGAATTTCGCTCGCCACTCTCGTTCTCGTTGGTTGTCTCTGTCGCCTCTCTCGCTTCTATACAAACACAAATGTATAAAATGTGTTTTTGTTTGTATAAAGCGAGAGATAATTGTATACATACATATATTTTTGTTCTCCTCTCCCATATCTCGCTCTCCACTCTCACTCGTCCTCTCACTTCCCCTGCCAGTTTTCTTTTGTCTTCCTCTCTTTCTCGCTTTAAACAAACTCAAATTGTACAATTGATCTTTTCTATATGTATACCAAAACAAACTATACAACTGCTTTCTTTTGTATGTGTAAATGAAATATATGTTTGTATATTTGCTATAAAACGCAATTATGCACACTATAGTTATATCATACAAATATAATTTTTATATTTTTTATTGCTCTAAATAAATAAATGTGTGTGTGCGTGCATGTGTGCGTGTGTGTGTCGTGTGCGTTGGAAGATTTTTTGTAAATTGAATGTAGACATACAAACATGTATCAGCGGGCTAAATGTATACACAGAAACACACACATATATAGAGATATTATAAATATGATTTATTACAATATTTACATAATGTTGTCTTTTAGTTGCTTTTTTAGTGTCAATTAGCGCTAGAAAAAAAACACCTGTGAAATAAAAGGGAAAATGAATTTAGTATATGCGGATAGTTATAGAGAGTGGTAAATGCAAGCTTGTCCATCGGGCCGTTCCGTTCGATCTCGCTCCATTAATGTCGAATAGGTAAGGACCATTTCCAGTAAGGCCCAAACCGGCAACCAGTCCCCTTATTTAGTAGTCTGGACCGGTCCGAATATTTTTGCCCACAAGTCGGGAAGGCTAGTTCGGTAAGAGAACAGTTTATGGTCGATTGGCCGTAATTTATTTTTAAAAAAATTATTTTAGATCATTATAAAGTCAAATTCTCATTAAGTCTCTCTATTTATTAACTTCTTTTTTCATAAAATTAGTAGTCACTATAATAAGTCAATTATATTAAGTTGGGATTCTAAGTTGGAGGTATCAAGTTTGAAACCCCTTGCTAGTGAAAGCAATAGTTTGCCTTTTGGTGTCGATGTGATCTCATCGCACCGGACTTGCCTAGTTGTCACAACCCCAAACCATCATGATTGGCGCCTACACTTACAAGCCGATGGGAGAACCACTACTACTATCCAACTAATCAATTAAATCAAAACTAAGACATTTAAATTACAAAAGCAAGTTAAATAACTAAGATAAGTTTCATTACTAGATAAAGATCTAATAACTAACTAATAATGCGAAAGATACACCTAGAATCTGAAAGTCAATGTACCAAAACTATAACGATATTCATGTCTAACAAGAGATTACTAACGAACTATCAACTAAATAAAGCAAGGTCTAGATCTAAAATGGTGGACGTAGACTAAGGGGAACCCCATGACAACCCGAACGAAATGGCTCACCCTTGAATTCGTCAACGGTCATTGATCTCCTAAGCGAGGTTTGTCAATAGTCGCATAAAGCTGCATTATACTCAACAACAAAAAATAAGAGCGAGTGCAGAATTAGTACACAACCACAGTGCACTAGTAGGATCAAGCGGCTATCGCACTAGTGTAACATAAACAAGCCAAACAACATTATAATATCATGCATATATATCAACATATTTAATATCATCTTTAAGAATTATCATCACAGTTCACATACTTCATCACGTAGTTGGTTCTCTCAAGGAATCCAAACTCAAATTGTTAGCATGCCGGAACGTGGCAATCCAATCCAACTGTTCGCATACCGAAATGTGGTAATCTAATCCAAACTAGTAGCATACTGGGATGTGGTAATTCGATCCCGATCAGACACTACAAGAACACATCAAAATCATGCATTTTAGTCATGATTTCACTTTCAACATCTATGATCAATATTACAACATACATACATACATCTACAAACATTACAATAAAGAGAGAAAAAGTATATATCACACAATCATAGAATAAGAATCATCACCTACCTTGGAACAAGCTTGAAACCCTAAGAAACTTTATCCTTCCCTTTTCGAATTTTTTCCGCTTGTTCGTGATCTACAAACAATCAACAATATGCGGGAATCAATAATTAATCACAAATTTCCCAAAATTCTAACAATTTCATAAACCCAACTAGTCAATTTAGGGTTAATTATATCATATAATCAATCAAGAAACCCTTCCCCATCAACATGAACCCAACCTAATATGTTTGACGGATCGAAAAGTAAATTCGGAGAATGAAAATAGCTTTAGCCTTAATAATGTTGGAAACCAAGGTGAAATCATCCAAGGGTCTTTCTCTAGTTGTAAAAGTCGAAAAGTGCCAAATAAGATCGTTTAAAGAATTTATTTATGACTGAATTTCCTGTCGTCTCGCTACAACGACACTCATCCCGCTATAGCAGTGTCGCTGCAGCGGCACAAATCCTGTTGCAGCGGCATCATGCCACTTTAGCGGCCATTTTTGGGATGGAGAGCTTCCTAGGGGAACTCAGTTCCCCTCTTTCACAACACATCCCTTAACACTAGGATCGATTCCAGAAGGTCTATTTATCAAAATTCAATTATACAAAGTCATACGGATTTCTTAATGAGTTATCTACCCGATTAAGTAATCAAAATCGTGTTTACTCCATCTATTTGCTATCAGATTTCCCTACACCTTGATGAATCTAATTTCCTCCAAATTTGGACAAGGTTGAAAAAATTCTAATACTATAAAAAAGTTTTTCCGACCCCAATTTTTTCTCGTTGGCGTTTCTATAATGACGGAACTCGATCGTTACAATAGATATCAATTTACCCATCACTCGTCGTGATCAACTTAGGGAAAGTAGGCTAAAAAGGAACAAGGTAGTACTTGATTCGATGAACAAGTAGGGATATTTGTCTCGTATGTCCTTCTCGGTTTCCCAAGTAACTTCCTTGATTGGATGATGCTTCGTTTGAACCTTCATGGACTTAATCTCTTTGGTTCTCAACTTATAAATGCCATGATCAAGAATAGAAATCGGTTCCTCCTTATATTGGAAGTCTTTGTCAAGCACTATTTAGTCCCACTTAATGATATAGCCACCGTCACCATGATATTTGTTCAACATAGACACATGAAACACATTATGTACACCGGATAGAATAGGAGGTAGCGCCAATCTATACGCCACCATTCCTACACGTTCAAGAATCTCAAAGAGGACAATATATTGCGAACTCAACTTAGCCCTCTTACCAAATCTCATTAAGAGATGTCCCTTAGGACTTACCCATTGTTACGTTCATTCGAAGCTCCTGTAAATCTCCATCCTCAAATTGTTTGGCCTTGATCTCCTCCATGGACATGGACTTAGCTTCAATAATAGCTAACACCCCCCTCTTCCTAAGGTGCCCAATTGCAAGAACTTAGATTCTAATGCCCGAATTTCCTTGACCAGAGGTCACTTGGCTACACTCAAGTAAGCTAAACTACCCATGCTTACCGCTTTTATACTCAAAGCATCTGCCACCACATTAGCCTTACCCGGATGGTATTGGATGGTCACATCATAATCCTTGAGTAACTCCATCCATCTTTGTTGTCTAAAATTCAAATCCTTTTTAGTGAAAACATGCTGCAAACTACGATGATCAGTAGACACCTCACACTTAATGTCATAAAGATAATGTCGCCAAATCTTAAAAGCAAACACCGCCACCACTAACTCCAAATTGTGGGTGTGATAATTCCTCTCATGTAACTTCAATTAACGTGAGACATAAGCTATGACATTCTTATCCTTCATAAACACAACACCCAAACCAGAATGTGAAGCGTCACAATAAATAATAAAATCCTTACCCTCAACCGGTAATGCTAAGAGGAGCGCGCTGGTCAAAAAAGTCTTAAACTTTTGAAAGATCTTCTCACATTTCTCAGTCCATTCAAACGGTACATCCTTTTTTATCAGATTGGTCAGTGAGTAGAAATTGAAGTGAAATTCTTAACAAACCGTCGTAATAACTAAGTGCCACAAAAGTTCTAATTTCTGTAATCGAACCAGGTCGTGCCCAATTCTCAACCACCTCAATCTTCTCGGGATCTACCCTTACCCCTTCTTTTGACACTACATTCCCCGAAAATGGAATCGATTTCAACCAAAATTCACACTTCAAAAATTTGGCAAATAAATTTTTCTTTCCAACAACACCTAAAACAGTACGAAGATGGTTAACATCCTCTTCTTCACATCTCAAATAAATCAAAATATTATCAACAAAGACTATCACAAAAGAATCAAGAAATGGATTGAACACCCCATTCATAAAGCTCATTAAGGATGATGGCGCATTAGTCAACTCAGACGACCTAACTAAAAATCCATAATGCCCATAACGAGTCCTAAATGTCATCTTGTGTACATCTTCCAGCCTAATTTCTAATTTATGATACCCGAATCTTAAATTAATCTAAAAGAAGACCATTGCACCTTGCAATTGATCAAAAAGATCATCTATTCTAAGCAAGGGGTACCTATTACGAATGGTGACCTTATTTAGTTGCCGGTAATCTATACATATCCTCATGCTACCATTTTTCTCTTAACGAATAAAACCATAGCACCCCGAGGGGAATCACTCAAACGAATGATCCCTTATCAAGAAGCTCTTAGATTTGAGTCTTAAAGCTCCCTCAACTCCGCCGAATCCATGTGATACAGAGGTATAGAAATGGGGCGAGTACCACGCTCTAAACCAATACAAAAATATGTCTCTATCCGGAGGCACGCCAAGCAAGTCATTGGGAAAAACTTCATTAAATTCAGACACTACCAGAATAGACCCAATGGATGGAGCTTCAATATTAACATCCCCAACATGAGACAGATAAGTTAAATAACCTTGCTCTACTAGTTTACTCGCCCGGATGAAAGATATAATCTTGACTTGCTTAGGTTTATACACTCCTTCCCACTCTAATTTTTTCCTTCCCCAGAGTTCTAGAGTCACAAATTTAGTGTTACAATTAAGCACAACATAATAGGGAGACAACCAAGTCATGCCTAAGACAATATCAAAGTCATCCATATACAAAATCACCAAAGCAACCCATGTCTGAAATCCCATAAACGGAATGGAGAAAAGCATGATAGACGTGGGTGACTATAATTGACTTTTCGACAGGGGTAGATGCACAAATAGGGGCATCAAGAACATCACAAATCATATCAAATTCAAAGGAAAATCTCACAGACACATAAGAATAAGTGGAACCCGAATCAAATAACACATTACCATCTAATCACAGACAAGAATAGTACATGCAGTCACCGCATCGGATGACTCTGCCTCATTCTTGCTCAGAAAAGCATAACATTGAGCTCTATCATCCACACGAGCCTCCTCCTGCCTGGTTGAGCTTAAGCTCTACCTCCGTTACCATTTTATCTACCTACACGACCTCACTGATTTCCTCCTCGCCCAACTTGTGGACGCCCTCTACAATCATTAACATTACCCGTGGGTACGATTGCTCGAGAATATTATTGTACAAACTCAAATGAACAAGTGTGGCTTAAGATGGTCTGCTACCCGCCACATGCACTATACTCTCACTAGTTGGAAAATCATTAGATGGAGTTCCCGAATAGTTACTTGTAGAGGCAAGAATTGCAGAATGAATTGTCTTGTCTACAAGTGTAGGTTGACTGGACCCTCTAGCATATGAACCCTGAAAATTTCCAAAATTCTTGGCTCTCTTACACAATGCCTTAACTTGACCATCTCACTTCACCCCTCCACTTTCTTGACATAATCAATCACCTCATTGAAACTCTTCCCTACGGAAGTCATATGGACAGACAATACTTGCAACTCAGAAAAAAAACTCTAATAAATAACCGGATCCTCTCCTCTTCAGTGATAACCAACTACGTAGCATATCTAGATAAATCATGAAACTTGGCCTCATAAGAAGCCACAAACATACTACCCTGTTCTAATGCCATGAACTCGTCTTTATTGCGATCTCTCAAAGTCCTATGCACATACTTCTCTTAAAACAAGGCATGAAATTGGGTCCAAGTAAGTGAAGGTAGGGTAGGATATTTGTGCTCCATATAAGAACTCCCAGAGTGTTAAGCTTCAGGAACTTGGTTAACATATCATGCTCATTACCGGTCATCACAGAACCCAACAAAGGATGAAAGAAGGCATCGTTACCTTCCACTTCACCCGTATTGGCGCAGTCTTAGATACTAGAGGGTTAGTTAGGGCTTGAGTTGATGGGATCATCCCTGAACCGGCAAATCCCTTTAACAATGACATGATTTGTTGAGATAACACCCGATCGATGGGAAAATCCCTATTGCTTCAGCCTGCACTCCTTCCTCTTGTTCAACCTCCTCAACATCCTCAATCTCAACTTCCTCTTCTATCTCTTCATTATTGCTGGAGGGTTCTCACTAACCGGAACATTGTCAATCAACACCTCATTCACAGCACGCGCCACTCTCCCACGAAATTTACCCATAGCCCTTTCTCTGCCTCTACCTTGACCGCGACCTCTCACTGCGGGTTCCTCAACTGGAGCATTAGCAGGAGCTACGGGCCTAACATTGTTATACCTAGTATTAACCATCTGCGGATAGAAAAGCGATAGGAGTTAAATATCAATTTGAATTGACAGATACCAATTGGAATCAAGTCATAACACGAAGGAGACAAGAGAAAATAAAGATTTCCTAAAGTCTTATAACCTCTCGAAGAAAATTAAAGGTGTTCACGCATCGTTCCGGAAAACTCTATAAGACTTGTTTCGGAACATCGAGATCAACGAACCAGTCGTGATTGACACCCGCACTTACAAGTTGGTGGGAAAATCATTACTACTATTCAACTAAAATAATTAAACCAAAACTAAGACATTTTAAATTACAGAAGCACATTAAATAACTAAGACAAGTTTCATTACTAGATAAAAATCTAATATCTAACTAATAATACAGAAGATACACCTAGAATATGAACGTCAATGTACTAAAAGTATAACAATATTCATGTCTAACAAGAGATTATAACGAACTATCAACTAACTAAATCGAGGTCTAGGTCCAAAAATGGTGGAAGTATACTAAGGAAAACCCCATGACAGCCCGAACGAAATGGCTCGCCCTTGAATTCGTTAACGATCACCGAATGTCCTAAGCGAGGTCTGTCAATAGTCGCGTGAAGATGCGTTGTACTTAACAAAAAAAAATAGGAGCTAGTGCATAATCAATACACAACCACAGTGTACTAGTAGGATCACGCGGCTATCCCACTAGTGTAACATAAACAAGTCAAACAACATTATATATCATTCACATATATATATATATATATATATATATATATATATATATATATATCAATATATTCAATATCATCGTCAAGAATTATCATCAAAGTTCACATACTTCATAACGTAGTTGGTCCTCTTATGGAACCCAAACTCAAACTTTTAGCATGTCAAAAAGTGACAATTCGATCCAACTATTAGTATGTCGGAATGTGGTAATCTAATCCAAACTGTTACCATGCCAAATTTTGGCAATTCGATCCCAATCACACATCAAGATCACGCATTTAAGTCATGATTTAACTTTCAACATCTATGATCAATATTGCAACATGCATACATATACAAGTATCACAATGAAGAGAGAACAAGTATATATCACACAATCATGGAATCACAACCATCACTTATCTTGAAACAAGCTTGAAACCCTACGAAACTTGACTTTCCCTTTACGGATTCATACCGCTTGTTCGTGGTCTACCAAAGGAGAATCAATAATTAATCACTAATTTCCCAAAATTCTAACAATTTCATGACCCTAGGGCAAACCCATGACCCCAACTATCCAATATATAGTTAATTATACCATAGAATTTATCAAAAAACCCTTCCCCATCAACATGAACCCAATTAATATGTTGGACGTATCAAAAAGTGAATTAAGGGAGTAAAAAGCTTACTTTTAGCCTTAACTATGGTGGAAAACAAGTTGAAATTGCCCAAGGATCGTTTTTTACTTCTAAAAGTCGAAAAATTCCAAATAAGGTCATTTAAAAGTTTATTTACAACTATATTTCCCGTCGTCCCTCTACAGCGGCACCCATCCCGCTGTAGCACCGTCATTGCAAGGGCAAAAATCCGTCTCCAACGACACAAAGTGGACCAGTGAGCTCTCTAAAAAAAATTAAGATTTTACAACTTTAATACACGTGTTGTACGCTACAGCGGCCATTGTCGGGACAGAGAGATTCCAAGGGGAATTTAAATCCCATCTTTTACAACATACCACAACCCAATACGCTCAGAAAAATAGACTCAATGCTAGGATCGATTCCATGTCTATTTATCCAAATTCAATTTTGCAAAGCCGTACAAATCCTTAACAAGTTATCTATCCGATTATGTAATCAAAATCGTGTTTATGATACGCTCAAATTACACCTACCTAAAGAAGTATAGGTGGTCGTAATCAAGTAGAGAATCTAACTAGTAGGTTGGGATCGATCTCACGAGAAAAATGATTTAGACTTAACTTCAATTAACAATCACGTCTATTTAGCCAAGGTCTTTCCGAAAGCAAGTAAATAAAGGGGGGCTTATAAAAAAAGTTCCTTAATCAATCTAAGTTAACAATTAAAGAAAAGTAAATATTGATTTTTTATCAAGTTATGAGACTAACTAGGGTATACGTGTTCCCCACAGGTTCATAACGTTGTATTTTAGCAATAGCAATTCTTTCCTAGTGTTTTGCATGTAAAGTGGTAAGTTATATATCTCTAAATCTTTGGTCCGGCATCTAAAGAATTTCGTCATGTACCTTGGTCCATCTACGTGTGTGTAAGTTACTAAACCTTGCCTTTACCTCATATTAGATATCATAATCTATGTATAACTTAGTTATTACTTTGCACCAATCAACACTATCCTATTAGATAGTATCACACTAAATCTATGTTGATAATCTTTTCTTATTCCTATCTCCTTGGTCCGGAAAGTAGCAACAAGGTGACTTGTAACGCGTGCACTCATTAAAAAGACTTCTAAACAAAAAAATTATCAATTCATGCAAGAACCTATTTGAGAATTCCTTATTTATTAGGTTTACTTTATTAATTACCCATGGTTCCCACAACCCTAGTTGTGGATTTAGTTTCTCGTGCAAGAAAGATCACAAATCATAATTTTTAATGAAGAATTAGTGAACTTACCTAACAATAAGAAGAGACCTTGATATTCGACTTGAAATTGCAAGATAATTCTTCAACACGAATCCAGAAATTGATTAATTGCTAAAAGTTTGCGACCAATGATCTCCATCACAAAATATAATAATACCTAGAGTATCTAACCTCTAGAGTGAGATTTTAATCCCTTATTTATAGAAAACATTGTCCTAAATAAAAACGAATTAAAATAAGGAAAGTTTGTTCAGTTGATGCGGCTTCAATCGACGACCCCACTGACGGACCGTCGACTGCCTCCGTCAGTCCAGACTTAAATTATTTTTCTTCATTGGCTTAAAATCTTCTCTGAATCAAACGATAGACTTGCAGTATGGTCTGTCAACTCATCTTCTATATGTTGATGTCTTCCGTCGCTCCACACTATGAATCTTGAAAATTCAGGTACTGGAACCTTCTCTGAATCAATCGACGATTCACCAGTACGGTCCCTCGATCAATCGACAGACCTTTGTTTGCTCTCGTGGTTCCACACTTAGTGACATTTCCCTGATCTTCTCCATTATCCTGAACTGCACATCGATGGTCACCACGTACTGACCGTTGATTGAACGACGGGTCGTCGATGGCCTTCGTAGGTCGTCTTCCGCACTTTTTCAGCTGGCTTCTGCGTTCTTAAACTGAACATTATTCCTGCAAAACAAACACAAAAAAATGTTAAAACTGCTTCAAAAAGGCTCTAACCACACACAACACTTAAGCAAAATGCATTGAAAGCACCGTGAAATCACGGTACATCAACACCGTCAACTTAAATTCATTGTTTGTCATCAACCGACACACAATGACTCAAAACCACATTTATACAAAAGTATACGCTTTTAAGATCTAGCAATCACATGACTATCAATCTCAATTCTATCTTTCATTTAGTGCAGACTCACTCTCTTAGGTTCAACTAGCTAACCCATGCATATCACATTATGCCACAAACTCACCATGCCTAGACACCTCTACGATTTTGCCTCTCACCAAGGTACCAACTTTCCGATACCGCAACTAGTGCCCTCACCTCAAAAGAAATCCTCATTTTTCACACAATGATCATGAATCTGGGTACAAGGATCTTTGTTGAACGCTCACGCTCAAGAACAAGTTCAAATACAATTAATACTCTTCGTCATAGGCTTGCCCTTATTTTTCACTGCTCAGGTTCACCACACTAGACTCTAGGATCATGATAAGGCTCTCTTGGCTTGTAACATAGGCTCAGGGTTAGGTGTGGTATATTTGGGTACATTTTTAGTGACTTTTCGCCCTCCTTGACATTACCGCTAAGCCTCCTACCTCTTTTCATTACCCTCGACACCATATTTTTCTTCTCTTTTCTTCTTTGCCTTGTTTTTTCGCATTAAAATCTCTTTTCTTTCTTTTCTTTTATTTAATTTTCTTTTTCTATCAATCGATAATTTCACAAAATCAGATCTTTTGCTTAGCTAAGCTTTTCTTTCAACGTCCAACCCTTTTCACACCCATTTTTAAGTCTTCACTTATAATAGCCGCCCTCCAATCATGGATTTTCCATGAATTAAGGTGCATAATACCTGAAGTCGAGTCAGGGCCAAGACGAGGTCACTTACTGCAATAGCCACCCTCAACTTAAGCTTCTAGCCTTAGTCAAGGTGCACATATCCAAGGAGGGACTGGGGTCAAAAACATTAGACCCTAGGAAGGGGAGATGGTGAATCAAAAAAATTGGTCTATTTCAGGCTCAACATATTTGGATCAAAAGGGGAAATTCTTTCCTTTGGTTATCCTCTTTTAGGCTAGATATTGGCTATTTTGAACAAGGGACTATTGTCACTTTCTAGATTCTAACACAGATTCCATTCGCAGTACTAATTGGGCAAGTTCTAGTTAGATACCAACTGTTGAACATCCTAATCTCCTCACACTCTCTTAGCATATCATTACACTATCAGATTATCTGCTTACCTAATTCAGGTGTTAGTTGAAGGTCATGGTTAGAGCCAACACATTCAACTTATTAGCAAGCACTTATCCAGAATGGGGTATCATTTTTTTCAGTCATCATGTTTCATTTTTCATTCTTTTATACTTGTACAAACGATGACATGTTGGTTCAACAAAAAAATAAACAGTCTCTTGGGGAAAAAGAACACAGACAAGAAAACCCCAAAAGAGGATTGTGAGTTGGGTTACTTAGACTTAACCCTACCACTCACTGTCCATTTACCCCACCCTCACCAAAAATATTTTGCAATTGTCCCCAATGCAATAAAAATGAAAGAATAAGGTGGTAGGTGAAGCAAACCTATGGTGCATAGCACCGAAGAACTATCAATATGTGGGTGGGTCTGGTTTCCTAGAACCCACCAGATCATCACTTGGGACACCCTTAATAGTACCCATATCAATTTCTGCACCATCAATGGTGCTCCTCTCACCGGTCGCCGGTACCGAACTAGATTCCCCAACAATTATCTCAACCTCTATCATCCGCAATATCTCCTTATCAGCCAAAGAAGCTCTCCTCGCCCCCTGCAACTCTGTTTTCTCTCTCTTTCATGGACGGCCTCACCACTGGCCTCAGTAGTGTGGCTGGAATGATGCCTCTTAGTGTGGTCCACTGCTCAGGCTATGGCTCAACATGAGGTTTGAATATAGCGTCTAGAACTGTATCTTCTGCTAGCTCGATGGGCACACTCTTCGGCTCAGTCCCCGCAAACTATCAACCGCAGCCTAAAGAGTAGAGAGGTCTATAGTAGGGGTTGGTCATTCTAGCACCCTCAGCGGCGTCTAGGCGTTGGTATACCACCTGAATTTTTTGCACTTTCTATTGGGACACCCTCTTCTCGATTCGGTCCTCGGCCTCAGCAATGGATTTCTGCATCCAAGGTTGCATGTGGTGGAGCAGGGTGGCCATCTGAGCTTCCAACTTCTGGACCCGCGCTAGAGGGACCAGTGTTGCCGATGGGGTGTGGATCAAGAAAATCTAGGGACCCAACTAGCGGCATGGGTGGATCAGTCGGTGTGGTATCGACATACTCTAAAGTAGCAGGATCAGCTCTTGGTCTAACACCATTGTGTTCGCTAAATTCTCGCTCAATAGAGGCATCTCGACCCTGGACCCTCTCTGTGGTGTCGCTACATTGACCTCATCCTTGACAAGGCATGTATCCACTGTCCTCATCGGGCTACGGAGCGTGTCACAATGCCAAATTGGCACTCTGGCTTCCGTGTATATCTGAAGATAAGACAAGCAAAGGGGTAAGTAGTAGAGGTCTTGAAATCTCTCTCATGTATCACCGATATCAACACCTGAGTGTAGTCTACCTCCAACTTTACTACCATGGTTGCTACTAGCACTGCCCTATCCCATGTAAGGACAGTATCAATATTTGTGGGTGAAAGTCGGTGTCGGATTAGCAACCAGAAGAACTTAGCCACAAAGGTGAGGGTATCCTTATTGATTAACCCTCGAGGATCTAACACCCAGTCAGACCTCTCACCATCGATAGTTGTCGTTGAGCCAACCATCTCTTAACCGCCTCTCGATGTTCTGCGATCCTCTAAAACGCGCCACTCTTTAAAGTCTCCACCTATATTCAAATTCTAGAGTAGTTGGGGCCCATTATGTGCCAATGGTGGGGTCTTATAGGAAACGATGAATGGTAGCCTCCAAGATATCACCTCGGCAAATCGGACGAGTACAGAGTTGAAAGGGTCCTATTTGGCAGGTCTCACCCGCCTGTCTATGGAGCCTCTAAGATTAGCTATATAGGTAGCGTAAAAATCCCCGACTATCTCCTCGCTATAGGATCCCAAACTCCGAGACATCCACTCGAACTTGTGAAGGTTGAACAATTCGTGCACCTCGGGGACTGTGTCCAAACTCCCCATGAGGACTCGAAGCTCCACCGTCACCAACCATTTCATCACCCCCTTTTCATTCAATATTTTTGCGTCCCTGTACACCAAGTACTTACCATAGAAGCACCACCGGTTGGGTTCCTCAACAACAGGTGTGGGGTGTAATCACTCGGGGTGCGGTACTTTAAGCTAGTAGCCTCATCATATGTGGATTGGTGGTTGTGGCCCTCCGACCTAGTGGCTCCCTCATAGATGGAACTGGAGGCAGTGGCCGCCTTTGAACCAAAAGATTAGGCCGATCATAATGCAAAAACAGATTTGAAGCTTGATGCTTCTTCAGAACTACAAAACTACAGGCAGCCCCGGACGGTAAGCTGGTTAGTGTGCGCTCCTCATTGAACTGGGAAGAAGTGACTACACAAGGAAACACCTCTGGGGGATACCTCTAGTGACTCATGCAGTTGCAGTTGGGGTTGTGCCACCTGGAGGGACGTATGCTGGGTCTTGCTCGTTTCAGAATTGACAATCATTCGACGAGACGGGGCCACTAACTTGGATTTGCCCCTTGAATAGATGATATCCTTCTTGGGAGCCATTTGTACCTGTAGAGTAGTTGTTAGTCTCAACTCAGCATGATTACACACTTGAAACACAAAGGATAAAAAAACTTTGAAAAATAAAAAACGACCTTGGTTATGTGCTTCAACCGGTAATAGAGGCTGCTAGAATGCCCCATCACCTAGGTTGGTTGGATTTTGTTGATTGCCCATCCTTCTTAAAGTGCGGTTAAGTTCGGGATCAAAGGTGATGAGTGGTTCTTCTTGGCTCCGTGTACTTGTATACACTAGAATTAGACCTGAAAGAAAAAAAAAGAAACAGTAAAAATCAGGAAATCTTTGACTAAATTTCAATAATGTAACTACAGTTAATCTAAAAGCCAGATTCCCCGATAGTGGCGCCAAAATTCGATACGCTCATATTACACCTCCCTAAAGAAGTATAAGCGGTCGTAATCAAGTAGAGAATCCGACTAGTAGGTTGGGATCGATCCCACAAGGAAAATAGTTTAGAATTAACTTCAATCAACAATCACGTTTATTTAGCCAAGGTCTTCTGAAAGCAAGTAATTCAAAGGGACGTTTATATGAAACAAGTTCGTTCATCAATCTAAGTTAACAAGTAAATAAAAGTAAATATTGAGTTATTATCAAGTTGTGAGACTAACTAAGGTATATGTGTTTCTTACAAGTTCATAACGTCGTATTCTTAGCAATAGCAATTATTCCCTAGTGTTTTGCATGTAAAGTGGTAAGTTATGTATCTCTAAATCCTTGGTCTGGCATCTAAAGAATTTCACCATGTACCTTAGACCAACTACGTGTGTGTCAGCTACTAATCCTTAGCTTTACCTCATATTAGACATCATAATCGATGTATGACTTAGTTATTAGATAGTATCACACTACATCTATTTTGATAATTCTTTTCTTAACTCCTACCTCCTTCGTACAGCAAGTAGCAACAAGCGAGTCTAATGCGTGCACTTGTTAAAAAGACTTCTAAGTAATTATCAATACAAGCAAGAACTTATTTGAAAATTGCCTATTTGCTAGGTTTACTTTGTTAATTACCCATGGTTTCCACAATCCTAAATGTGGATTTAGTTACCCATGCAAGCAAGATCACAATTCATAATTCTTAATGAAGAATTCATCAACTTGAAATTTCAAGAAAATTCTTCAACACGAATCTGGAAATTAATTATCTGCTAAAAGTTTGCAACCAATAATCTCCAACACAAAATAGAACAATAACTAGAGTATCTAACCTCTAAAATGAGGTTTTAATCCCCTATTTATAGCAAACATTGTCCTAAAGAAAAAGAAATTAAAATAAGGAAATTTTGTTCAATTGACGCGGTTTCAATCGACGACCCCACTGACGGACAGTCAATGAAACGACGGTCCGTCGACTATCTCTGACAGTCCAGACTTATAATTATTTTTCTTCATCGGCTTAGCATCTTCACTGAATCAAACAATGTACCTGCAGTACGGTCCGCCAACTCATCTACGGTCCGCTGATGCTCCTCCGTCGCTCCACACTTAGAATCTTGAAAAGTTAGGTATTGGAACCTTCTCTAAACCAATAGACGGTTCACCAGTATGGTACTTTGATCATTTTCTCTCGTGGTTCCGCACTTAGTAAGATTTACCTGATCTTCTCCCTTAGCGTGAACTGCACATCGATGATCACCACCTACGGACCATCAATTGAACGAAGGGCCGTCGGTGGCCTTCGTAGATCTTCTTCTGCACTTTTTAAGCTGCCTTCTGTGTTTTTAAACTGAAAATATTTCCTGCAAAACAAACACTAAAACATGTTGAAACTACTACAAAAAGGCTCTAGACACACACAACTCTTAAGAAAAATCCATTGAAAGCACCGTGAAACAATGGTACATCAGTTTACTCCACCCGATTGCTACCAGATTTTCCTACACCTTCATGACTCCAATTTCCTCCAAATTTGGACAAGGTTGAGAAAATTCTAGTAATACGAAAAAGTTTTTCTGACCCCAATTTTTTCTCGCTGGCATTTCTATAAGGATAGAACTCGATCGTTACAATTGGGCGGGTCACTCTTTTATGTGGTTTGCAAGCTATTGCATATGAGCAAAGTTTTTACCCTAAACGCACCCAAAGTAAAAACAATTACGGTTTCTTTAGATACAAAAATAATGTAAGTATTCTGATGTTATGATCATAGGTATCGTCTCTGCTTGCCATAGATCCGTGTCTGTATTATTTGATCTAGGATCTACTTTCTCAATTATGTCGACCTATTTTACTATTGGATTTCATATGATGCCTGATTGCATACATGGGCCTATTCATGTGTCTACACTAGTGGGTGAATTCTTAGTGGTCGATCAAGTGGATCAATTTTGTCTTGTTTTCTTTTGTTAGATATGATATTTGGGTAGATTTGATCATTTTTTAAATGGTAAACTTTGACGTCATCTTGAGTATGGATTGACTCTCTCTGCATCATGTTCTTCTTGATTGTTATTCTAAGATTGTGATCTTAGCGATGTCAGGTGTCCCAATGTCACGATCAAGACCATCGTGATTGTCTCCCATACTAACCCTTCGGTGGGAAAACCACTACCATAACCCGACTAAGTAACTTAAAGAACTTAAACCATCTAAATATACAAAAGCATATTTAAATGACGAGTTAAATAATGAGTTCCCATAAACAAAAAAAGTTAACAAAACAACGAAACAT
>JAKWIY010000648.1:0-32328 GCA_027704805.1 Solanum corneliomulleri
TTTCCTTAACTGAGATAGACCACATGAGCTAAATGTCAAATTCATGCATAAAACATTACAACGAAAGAAGGTGGACAATTTTCCAAGGTATTACAAAAACATGAACATATCATTCTTCGTGGATCCACTAGCTAGTATTGCTATGGGGGCAACATAATTCAACAACTAGGAAATATTTTTGGGACCCTCTTTATACACATTGCATTATACTTTCCAATTCACGAATATCATATTGAATCTATGTTCCCACCTTGGAAAGGGACAGTCCTTACTTCTATTTCACTCGGTGATAACCTAGAGTCCCTTTTTGAAATGTATTTAATCCTTTATAAAAATCATAACACAGTATAAGCCAGGATAACGCGTTGTATATTAATAACATTAGCTTTTTAAGAATTGTATGAGAATGTCCTTTTAACACAACCCTTATACGTGATATCAACACATTATCATCGTCATGTTAGAATAAGGAACATAGGCAATTTATAACCAAACTTATATCATTTCATCTTAAACATAATATCACACCTTTGAAAATCAAGACATTTCAATTACATCATCATACCAACAGTTAATTATTATTATCACAAGGCATGATTCAATTGAACTTCATCGCCAAGTAAAACCCATTGCAATTAAAGTGAAGGTTGAAGACCACAAATCTTACTAATTCTCTATCAACAAGCCATAATCATTGGTATTACCCTTAAACAATCAAATTTCATCCATCAATAGGGTAAATAACATCATTCAATGTTAGTTGACACAAGAAGTAACTCAATTGAATCAATACTATAAATTAAACAATAATACATCATAATATAATCATAATCATTAAAACAAAGCAGAAACAATACAATTTAGAAGATCAATTTAGTACTCGGAAGAAACCCGTAAGAATTCATGTTTTTCAAATCAATTTTTGAAGAACCCTTTTGCGAAGTGAATACCAAAGGTTAAATGCTCACATATGTTAATACTATTTGAATATTTTTAGTGAAATTTAGTCTCCGTTATAAACTTTAATCCTTAGACCTTCGTCTTCTATGGATTTTCCATTGGGACAAAGAAAGTTGAAAAAAGGAAGAGCAAATTGTTTTTGGTGAATTGGGGGTGTTAAGATTTGTTTAGGCTTCGGGTAGTTTATATAGTTGCTTAACTAATCCAATAAACATCCCCATAATCCCTAATTAAACCCCTAAGTAACTCACATAATAAAAAAATTAAACTAAAACTTCACAGAAAAGTGAAGGCCAGACCTAAGAGACCCCGACTTTTAGGTCATAGGTATGTCGATGGTAACCATAAACAATAAAATATATAAGATCAAACTCGGATTAAAACATGTACAACCCTTGTTTTGGTCAGAGCCTATGTAATTTTTCTTTTTCAGCTAAATGGTTAAATGTCCATTAATAGAGGCATCGACTCCTCATCGATGAAAGGCGTAGGTAACTACTCTATATGAAACTTTTTTTTCAAAAAGGAAGGGTTCTCCTCAAGGACCCTTTGGGTGGTCCTTGGGGATTCGTACCTAGATTTTTCAACACTAAAACTATTTTAAAACGTGATTGACACGTCCCCACCAAATTTCACCAATTTACGACTCTTAATACCTTGTAATATAGGACAAGGCACACTAACACCTATTTTACTAGTCTCCGCACGTCATGAATATTTAATGACGTCTTTACTCTATTACATCCCTAATAACTCATAAAAATTATTGATAACCTTAAAAAATGCTTACAACTCTTACAAACTCATGGAGGATCTATATTAAGTCTTATACTTTCGGAGTGTTACATTATCCATCCCCCCCTTGTGAAACATTCTTCCCGGAATGACACTACAATCTTTCAAAGGAAAAGGATAGACTTACTACAAGAAGCCTAACAAATCCACTACATATTAAAACATGAGTTCAACACAAATCAACATAAAACATGGCATTTTACCATTACAACTAAAAACATAAATTACTTCACATAAGTGCTCAACACAAGAACATGAGACATTTCCTTCTGAACTTCAACATAAGATCAATCCAATACAAAAAGTCACGTATTCCATCACTAATTTAAAAACAGTTCAATAGGATTAATATCATTTCATCAAGGAAAAAACGTATCAAATATACAAAGCAAGCAAAATAGCAAATTTATCATGAAAGATTCATTTTAGGAGAAATTTTCATCCACATCCAGACCTTTAATAGAAAGAATGGACTCAGGGTCACCAATGCACTTCTTAAGCATCGATACATGGAAAAACAGATGTACACAATATAGCTCACTACGTAATCTCAACTCCTATTCATCCTTGCAAACCCTTTGAAAAATTTCAGCGGTACCTATAAAAGACGACTCAACTTCCTTTTCTTGCCAAATCTTTTCAACACTTTTATGGGTGATATTTAAAATACACTTAATTACCGTGTTCAAAATCTTACTCTCATTTGATAATGTCAAACATAAGACTTTTGCTTGCAGTAGGTTGTTTTAATTTACCTCTATATGATATGAACCTTCTCTAAAGTCCTATAGTCAATTACACACAGAATAGTGAAGACTCACCAATTTCAAACCATCTAACCGGACATCTATATCTCCTGACATATAAGGCCTCAACAGGAGCAATGGATATATTTTAATGGTAACTATTGATATAACAAATCTTAACAAAATAAATGTATTCATCCCAACATCCCAGGAAACTGATTACACAATCTCTGAGCATATCCTCAAGGGTTTCAATAGATCCCTCCGCTTTGCAATCCTCTTGCGATGATAACCGGTGCTTCAAATCACTTGTGTACCCAAAACTTTTTTATAAGAATCTCCATAATAGAGACTTAAATTCATACCTCTATAAAAAATAATGGTTAAAGAGATCCTATAAAAACATACAATCTTCATGATATATATCCTTGCATACTATTCTATAATACCTCTAAAGATGATTTGGTTAAACTAGAGACTATAATACTTTTGATGAGGGTCTAAGGTCCTAAATTGGTTTATAATATGATAATGTGGTAGTGTCTAATGTATTAGGTGAATTTGAAGTCAAATGTCAAGGGACGACCAACATTCGACGACTAGTCACCTATGTGGTTCTTCTGTGTTGTATGTGTTTATAAGTATGTTTTAAGAATATTAGGTCCTAATAGGATTTATTATAGTTTTTATAGTAAGTGTATAATGCTTCATGAGATTAGAGGTTAAAAGTGAAAGAACATCCATGACATTTTAAAGGTTTGCCTAGAAACGACCTTGTGTGTGTTAGCTTGTTTCATCAATTTTTATGTGTTTGTTTTCGATGAAATTGATATGAAATGTCATAATCTAGCATACGAAAAAAATTTAGTTTTAAAATGTCTGGGTAAAAGTCACCAAGGACAAACCAAGGGCCCATGAGGAAGGACCCATTTTTTAGCCAAGGGGTATCAAGACCACTACCAATCGACTAAGGCAATCGATGACCAATAGGTTTGCCGACGCCCTATCGTTGGGAGGTGTGGATCAATAATTAACATATGGATATCAATATTCCAATGTCAAGTCTATGTCCAAAACCACAGATCAGCGGGAACATCTTCTGGTTGGGAAATGCCCTATCTGTGAGCTTCGTCGATGGTGAACTATCTCCTGCACAATTCACTGTTCAGTTAAGGGGTAAATTGGTAAATTTATCCGACGTTAAAATTAGAGTTTGGTAGGTTAATTTTGGGGTATTTTGGTAATTTTAAGTGGATTTATAAGTCATAAATACCTAGAGAATTTATTCTTCCAAATTAAAAACCCCAAAATCTATGTTTTATAGAACTACATTGAAGCCAAAAATCAAGGAAAAGCATTGATTGGAGATTTGAGGTGTGATTCTTTATTAATTTCATGGATTAACATCATTGTGGTGGTTTTTTTATCTTTCAAACTGTAGTCATCAAGGAGCCCAAAATTCAAATAGATTTCTTTAGTTCTCTAAAGATGAACTTGTAAAATTCTATGATTTATCCATGGGTTCTTGTATTTAAGTTTTGAATCATTATTTTAATTAAATTATTGTTTATTAGATTATTTTAACATAATTAACTTGGGAATTCGTGTAATGATGGCCCTCATTTTTTACTACTTTATTGGCTAATTGATATTTTTTAATACTTACTAATTGTAGTTTATTTTTCATGGGCTATTAAATGATGTAAGAATTATATTCAACTGGTATCTAGGTTGTCTTATATTAATAAATCTACATTGAATTAACCTAGATTCATTTAGTATTATAGTTTTTGTATTTAATTGGTGTTCATGTCAATGGGTAAAGGCTTTTGTTATTGACTTGTATTTTTTTGCTATGGATTGAAGTGGTGAGAATGGATTGGTGTTACGCTGCGCTATTTATTTTTATTTTATGTAATGTGGTCCTTCAATTATGTTGTGATATGTATAGTCCACTAATGGTGGTGGTGCTATGTGCTTTAGTTTATGTATTACGATGATCATGTCCTTCTAGGAAAATTACTTTATATATTGTGATGATGTATGTAGTTGATTATGTGAAGTATGGTCATATTAATCTGCTTGTGGTTAAGGTGAAAATATGTGTTCTTCTATTGTTTTTAGGTGATCATGTTTGAGTGTCCCTATGTCCTTATGTGTGAAATTTTAGATTTAATGCATTGTTATTCCTACTTCACTATATGATTTTATGTTGGCTATATTGATGATATTATAGTAGTGAATATGATTAATCATTGATGATAATGGTTATGTCTATGTGCTTCTAGAATTATATGTTATATGTGCTAAATGAAGTATTGGTGTGTCTTATGTTGTAGACTTGTCCTCCTTTACTTTATACATGTATGAATGTTAAAATGAGATGTCTTGACTTAAAATACTAAAGCCTCTTAGTCTTGGAAGTATGAATGACGTGAGACCTTGAATGATGCTAAAAAGGTGTTTTATGGGAACTTTACACCTAATTAAAAGGTTATTAACCTTGTAGTCGAAAGTCGAAATTGTATTCTTCATGTATAAATTATGACTTAAGATTGGTTTGCTGGAACGGCATGATATCAGCCTTAGAAAAGTCATTGAGCTATCCTCTTCTCCATTGAAAAGCGGCCCTATGGAGCCTCTTTCAAAGGGTGAATGTTATTGGGTTATGAACTACATATGGAACTCTTTCTTATGATCTTTTAATATTAATTAATCTATGAGAGCAAAGGGTAGCACCGACTTAGTATGGTAAGGGATGTAAATCTAGTTAAGGATGACGCTCGAGTGAAATGACACCCTTCATATTCCTTAACCATGTGCCTACAGTGGAGGTGTCTAACTTCTATCATTTGAAAGTACAACACCCTCCATCGGAATAGGTTACAACTCTGGATTCCATGCTTTGCTACAATGGTCTATGTATGTTATTTACTATTCTCATCATATTTTATACCTACATAGGTCTTTTCTAATCAATGTATGACCTAAGTTATAAAAGCATGTAAACGAATAAGTACTTATCTAGATAATTAAGTGTTGTCTAGTTTATGTTTGAAGGGGGCATAGGAATGCACTTCGTCTCTTAGCTAAATAAGTCTTAAGAATGACTCTAGTTAGGAAATTTAGTTTATTAAGTAGACATGAACCAAGTTTAGGTAGTCTTAAGGATTATTTAGGTAATCTTGAAGAGGTAAAGCATGTTTTCCTTCTTGATTTACCTGAACAAGTCTTTTGATAACCTTTGGAATCATATTCCTTATATGTTGTTTTATTAAGTGATAATGGTCTTATTCTACGTAATCTCAAAGATATCTTATGTGTGTGTGAAGGGATTGTAGCGGCGGTCGTTTAGCAACTCCCTCAAGTGAACCTTAGAATCACCTTTAGTAGGAGGATCTCATGTATATGTGTTTGGTGTATTGTAAGTGTGTATATCTCATTATAGATTTAAAAAGGATATTTAGGTGTTCCTAGAGAGTGTGTATGCACAGTCTCTCTTTTTATTATTTAAGTGATTCGAAGAATAACTTTTAGTGAGATGATTGCATGCTAGAAAGGGGTCATTGTGATGTTGAGCAACTTTACTATAACATTGAATTGATTCACTGTCATAGTGGCCTACATCAGGGTAAGGTCATTAAAATGTGATAAAATGCTTATGTGTTGTGTTATGTGGTACTATGGTGTTAAATGTTGTTCTTATTCTTAGATTATAATATTTAATTCAATGTTCATTTTCTTTATTTTTATGTATTATTCCATAAATAGTACACGTTTTTGCACCAATTACATTCTTTAATCTATCTCTTATTTGATTCATAGGTGAACGTGCTTTTGGGAACGAAGGATGGATTATAAGATCTTTCCAGCAAGTTGAAATATTTCTCATTTTATTCGAGGTCATAGATGTCTCTGATTTCTTTTATCTAAGTACTTAATAGACATAGTAGTACATTATTTCTATTGTATGGGTCGTGTCCCAAGTAATCTTATGTCTATGATTTTATGAAATGAGACTTAGTAACCTATGGATTTTATTTGAAAGATGTTTTACAGACTACAACAATTTTGTGAAAAGTTTTAATTCCGCACAACGTTCCATATATATATATATATATGAGATTAACAGTACGAAAGGACTCGTACAAGACTTTCCAGAAGTGAAGTTAGCCGCATCCTGACCTAAGGAATGCCCTATCATCTAGGGTATAGGTGGTGGTCGAGACACACACTGTTTTAGAGCATAGGTTATGATAGTGGTTATAGGAATCAAAAAGTATCATCATGTCAAGTCTAGTAGAGTTTTTACCATCAGTGTGAGTGGCGACACATCTATGGGCGAGAGTCTATAGGATGATAGATTTTCTCTTCTTTTCTACTCCTATGTAGTGCCGTATAGTAAAATTTATGAGAACTCTTTTCTAATGGTTTTCCTTGTGTTTATAGGAGATGGTTACTAGAAGGATGGCAGAAAGAAGGATGGAAGAAAGAAGGGTGAATGAGAAGATTAATCCTCATGTTGATAAAGTTGAGAAAGTTCCTCAAGGTGCTCAATGTTCTCGAGGTGATGAAGTCCCTATAGTGGGTGGGACTAATGATATTCTGGTCGTTCCCCCAGAAATGACTAATGGGGAGATTATAGAGGTTTTAATTTCTTTAGCCCGAGCTTTGACTACTCATGTTAATATGGATATTGGGCCTAGAGTGAATATTATAGAGAGCACTATGACATCTAGATTCAGAGACTTTCTGAGGATGAATCCTCTTATGGTTCTTTGATCTAAGATGGAGAGGATCCCAAAGAGATCCTGGATGGAGTATATAAGGTGTTGAGTTCCATGGGGGTGACTTCTAGGTAGAAGGCGTAGTTAGATTTATACTAATTGAGAGAGGTTGTTTTAACAACCTTAAAAAATTGATATGCTAAGTAATGCTTAATGTGTCTAGATTGCCTACGATTAGACCACGTTCACACGGATTGATACGCGTAGAACTAGACCTCGGAACTTCAGCAACATCCAAGCCAATAACTTGGTGAGTTAGTTGACCAAGGAAAGGTGTGGTCCAGCCATTTAGGGCACCTGAATATGAAGATTTACACGAAAGAGTCTTTACCGAACATAAAAAGGGGAAATCTTATGTTTGGAGGATGTAGGGGTAAAATGGACTTTTTCCTGGCTAAGTATAGTATCATAATTACCGTAAATATTGAATAAATTTTTTAATTGATATGGTGTAGGGGCATTTTTGGCAAAAAGGACCAAAATTTCCCTTTGAGAAAAATCTTCCTCCACCCGGGATCGAACCTATGTGGGAGCAATGATTTAATTTAATTATTTAATTTTGTGAATTAATTTAATACTTTATTGCTTATTTAAGAAAAAGGAAAATCACATTTTAAATATTATATGTTATTTATTAATTATTTAACCTTATTTAAATAAGTCTTGCATAAATTCCTAGCCCTAAGGAAACACTCTCTCTCACATGTATCAACTATCATGTTTATCTACCTCTCGTCAACACTCTCTTTGACGTTCTCTCTGCTTGACAAAACATAAACAAAAAAATTGAATAATAATAAAAACAAAAGTTCTTCATACATAAATAACTTACACGCAAATTACAAACGGCAATGTAATATGAAAATTCAAAGATAAACGTTATATTCTCGCCCGGTAATGTGTGAGATTCGGTTGTGGACGCTAACTTTGGGGTGGATTTGGAAGAATTTTTAATTGTTGAACAACGTGAAATCAGATAGCAGTTTTCTTCTTCTTCTTCCCGTTCCCAATAGACCCCTTGGATTCAGTCGATTCTAATCCCAAAACTAGGATTGTTTTTCGTTGCATGTCCCTGTCACGAGCTCTTATTGATAGTTGTAGGTTTGTTTTTGTTTGTAAAGGCGTGTATCGTGTTTTCGTGCCAATTATGTCAATGTATGTATGTTTGGAATTATTTGGATAATCAATGATGTTTTTATGAAAATATGTAGTCACAAATTTGAGCATGAAATAGATAGTTTAATTTCCGGTATTTAACGTGCAATTGCTTTTCTAAATCGTGATATTAATAACTTGTGTAATGTTTCTTAAAACCATGAAAGTTAACCTAAAACATGTACTAAATGATCCACGAAATATCCTATGAACTAACGTATAATTGCTGCATAAAAGAAATTGAAAAACGTGTTCAAATTTCCAGCATTCAGGAAATTTTTTTCGGCCAAGTTACTAAAAATAAATTTAACTTTTAAAAAGATATTTTTAATACTTGAGTTCAATGGGGATTGAACCCAAGACCCTACCCTTTGAATGCTATAAAAATACAAAAATGTGATAAGTAGGATTCAAAATGGGGTAAAGCTTAAGTGAAAAATTAAGTGGAAAAAATGAAACAAATAAAGTGAGGCATGTGTTGTTCAAAACCATAACCTCTTGGATGGATGAAGGAGATAGAATAAAAAAATGATATAATGAAATAATAAATAAAATGAGGTATGTAGGATTTGCACCCACAACCTCTTTGAAGAATGAGAAGGTAAGGAGAAAGAGCAATTAAAATTAGGTGAGGCTGTGGGGTTTCGATCCCACAACCTCTTAATTTAAAGAAATGCAGCAACTAAATAAAGAAAAAAAGAAAAGAATGTGGGCGTGGGGGGTCGATCTTGGGTCCCCCAGGCCAAATTTTTTAAGGCAAAAAAAAAAGAAAAAGAAAGTGTAGGTGTGGGGAATTGATCTTGGATTCCCTAGCCAATGGGTTTACGACAATGAAAAGCATAAAGAAAATTCACAAAGTGTTATACAAGAGATTTGAAATAGGGTGCCCTTTCCAAATTCCGTATTGACACATAAGTCTTAGGTGGTTAAATACTTAATGAAAGTTTGTAACGACCTGTTTAGTCGTTTGGGTAAAAAATTTTAATTTCGGAAAAACTGGCTGAATACGACGGACACCACGACAGACAGACGTCGAGGGTTTCCCCGTTCCAAAACACTTGGAATTATGAAATTTGAGTGTTGAAATTGAGTCTCTGAACTCTGTCACGGAAGTGCAGGACGGACCGTCGTGGTCACGACGGACCGTCACAGACACTTCGAGGAAAATGGAGTCTCAGACCGTCGCGACGGACCTGCAGGACGGACCGTCGCAGGCACGACGGACCGTCACAGGTTCCGTCATCCCAGTCGGGGTCAGAATTCTGGCTATTTTTAAAGGGGTGTTTTGGACCAATCCGGCTTTAATTTATAAAGTTGGTGGGTTAATATTATTAGTTCAATTCCTTGGGGGTTGAAAGACTAACTTTGAGTAACTTGGTGGGTTGGTTTCATTACCTTTGAAACTTGAAATCTTGTGATTTAGGGTAAGAAGAGGAGGAGATTAGAAAGAGAAAGAGAAGAGAAAGAGAAGAGAAAGGAGGCGCTTGAGAGAGAAGGAGAAGACTTCCTTGAAGATTCTTGCTTGAACACAAATCCTTGGTGAAGGTAGTTTATGGTTTATGCTACTTGTAGTAAACTCTCAATAGCAAATGATATGTATTGGGTAATCTTGTAAACTATTCTATATGCTTAATTGTATGATTATATAAGTATGATTATATGTTTGTGATGAAATAAGCATGATGAGTTTGTGAACCCTAAATCTTGATGAAACCCTAATTTATGAGATTTTGTGATGCCTTAGTGTAAATGAAGTCTTGATGAACTTGTTATGAGATTTGTGATGCCTTAGTATAAAGAAGGCTAGATGAACCATGTGTTGTATTGATAATGCCTTAGTATAAGGAAGGCTAGATGAACTATGTGTAGTATTGATAATGCCTTAGTATAAAGAAGGCTTGATGAACCATGTGTTGTATTGATAATGCCTTAGTATAAAGAAGGCTAGATGAACCATGTGTTGTATTGATAATGCCTTAGTATAAGGAATGCTAGATGAACTATGTGTAGTATTGATAATGCCTTAGTATAAAGAAGGCTAGATGAACTATATGTTGTATTGATAAAGCCTTAGTATAAAGAAGGCTCGATGAACCATGTGTTGTATTGATAATGCCTTAGTATAAAGAAGGCTTGATGATCTATGTTTGTTATTGATGATGCCTTGGTATAAAAGAAGGCTCGAGGAAAATAAGGATCGGAGTGCCACGTTCCGGCACCAGGATAGAAATGAGGATCGGAGTGCCACGTTCCGGCACCAGGATAGAAATGAGGATCGGAGTGCCTCGTTCTGGCACAGGATAGAAATGAGCATCGGAGTTCCACGTTCCGGCACCAGGATAGAAATGAGGATCGGAGTGCCACGTTCCGGCACAGGATAGAAATGAGGATCGGAGTGCCACGTTCCGGCACCAGGATAGAAATAAGGATCGGAGTGCCACGTTCCGGCACAGGATAGAATGAGGATCGGAGTGCCACGTTCCGGCACAGGATAGAATATGGATCGGAGTGCCACGTTCCGGCACAGGATAGAATATGGATCGGAGTGTCACGTACCGACACGAGAGGAAGAAAGATAATGAATCTTGAAAGATGTTAATATGCTGCATCTAATGAACCTGTTTTTCCTTAATGAGTATGATGTTGAGGCTTGAGTCCTCCTGGATGAACTTGGTGATATTTATTGATGATTGTAGTATTTGTTGTTACTACATATTGAGTATTATAGTTGATTTGTGAGATTAACTGATATATACTGTTTTCTATCTCTGAGTTGGCCGATGATACCTACTCAGTACGTGTGGTTGTATTGACTCCTACTTGTAGTTTCTTTCTTGTATTTGTGGAGTGCAGCAACCGTGCCGTCGTCTTCAACTTGACCGCGATTCTAGCCAGTCTTCACTACACCGGATTCTCAGGGTGAGCTATGCTTCTAGCTTGGACTGGATCTTCTTCTTCTCGTCTTGATGCCTTGAAGTTCCGGCATGGACTAGCTTTCATTTGTTTTAGTTTCTTAAGAATACTCTTAGTTTCGTAAGTTGATTATAGATGTTCTTGTGATGATGACTTCCAGATTTTGGGGATGTTTATTGTATTCGTTTTTCGTATTGAGTTAAGTCTTCCGCGTTGTATTTTGTGAAGGTTTAGATTGGTTGGTTCGCTCACACAGGAAGGTAGTGTGGGTGCCAGTCGCGTCCCCGATTTGGGTCGTGACAAAGTTGGTATCAGAGTGTTAGGTTCGTTGGTCTCATCACACAAGAACGAGTCTAGTAGAGTCTTAAGGAACGGTAGGGGGACGCCTTTATTTCTTTGAGAGGCTATAGGACTTTAGGAAAAATTCCATTCTTTCATTCTTTCTTTCGTGCTATTACTTGGATCCAATTGGTATCTAGATGATACAAATTGGTATCTGACCATCTTCACTCTATTTCGCAGATGGTTAGAACTAGAGCAACGTCAGCGCCAACACCAACACCGGCAAGACAAGAACGTCTGAGCTAGCCACTGGAGCGGTAGCTCAAAAGAGTAGTAGTGTGGCGAAGGCCGTGGAAGAGGTCGTGGGAGGACATCCTCTAAAGGAAGAGGACAAGCACCTAGTCCAACTAGTACTAGGGCGGTGTGACTCCCCCATCAACTGAGGAAGTGATAAGAAAGGGTGAGGAAGGGAAAATGAACAAGTGCAGAACGAGGAACTGCCACCCCAACCTACCCCAGAGATGATCAATCAGGTTCTGGCTTATCTTAGCGGGTTATCTGATCGGGCCAGACACCTCCAGTGTTTTCTACACCAGCACCTCAGACTCCGGAGGTACAACATGCGGCTACTGTGGCTCCCCGCATGGATGATCCATTGGAAATAGGCACGTTTCCTCGTCTGACTACAGGGCCTATAATGACAAGTGATCAGCATGAACTTTTCAGTAAGTTCTTGAAATTGAAACCTCCAGTCTTTAAGGGTGCTGAATCTGAGGATGCCTACGATTTTCTGGTAGACTGTCATGAGCTACTACACAAGATGGGTATAGTAGAACGGTTTGGCATTGAGTTCGTGAGTTATCAGTTTCAAGGGAACGCCAAAATGTGGTGGCGGTCACTTGTTGAGTGCCAACCAACAGAGGCACCGCCCATGACTTGGGCATCATTCTCTAATTTGTTTATGGAGAAGTACATTCCCCGGACCTTGAGGGATAAGAAAAGAGATGAGTTCTTGAGCCTAGAGCAAGGTAGGATGTCGGTTACTGCATATGAGGCTAAGTTTCGTGCATTATCAAGGTATGCCACCCAGCTTTGTTTCAGTCAACAAGAGCGGATTCGCCGTTTTGTGAAGGGGTTGAGGTCGGAATTGCGGATTTCAGCCTTACAGGTAGCGGCGACGGCAAAATCCTTTCAAGAAGTGGTAGACTTCGTGATAGAGGTGGAGGGAGTGAAGCCAAATGACTCCACCATGGCATCGATCACATCAAAGGTTTTGAAAGGGAGGAGAGTTCCATGGTTCTTACACTAGGACAGGGTTCTGGAGGCTACACAGTCCGACCAATTCAGTCTTCACTACAGACTGTAGTTGGGGGGTCCACCTCAGACCGGTCAACCATTTCTCACAGAGACCGATGCTGCAATCCAGAGAGTGTTATGGATGTGGGGAGACTGGACACATAAGGAAGTATTGTCCAAGGCAGAGTCACCGAACTCCCATAGTCAGAGGTAGAGGTGGTCATGGTAGAGGCCGTTATTCTGAAGGGCGGGGTGGCCGAGTGGTGATGGGCAAAATTGGGGCCACTACAGCAACACGGTAGGGGCAATGGACAGACGGGTGATAGGGCCCATTGTTACGCTTTCCCTGGGAGATCTGAAGCGGAGACATCTGATGATGTGTTATCACAGGTAATCTTTTGGTTTGTGATCGCATGGCTTCTGTATTGTTTGATCCGGATCCACGTTTTCCTATGTATCTTCTTCATTTGCTACTGGTCTTGATTTACCCTGTGAATTGCTTGATATACCTATTCGGGTGTCTACTCCGGTGGGTGATTTGTGATGGTTGAAAACGTATATAGGTTTGCTTGGTGACTTTTGTGGGGAGCAACACTTATGTGGATTTGATTATCTTAGAAATGGTTGACTTCGACGTAATTCTGGGTATGACTTGGCTTTCTTCAAACTTTGCAATCTTGGATTGTAATGCTAAAACTGTGACGTTAGCCAAGCCTGGGAAAGATCAGTTAGTGTGGGAGGGCGACTACACTTCCACTCCGGTTCGTGTCATCTCCTTTCTTCGTGCTAAGAGGAGGTTAGCAAAGGGGGTGTTTAGCCTTCTTGGCACATCTCAAGGATGACACTACAGGTACCTCCAATGGAGTCAGTTTCAGTAGTTCGAGAGTTTTTGGATGTGTTCCATGCAGATCTTCCTGGTATGCCACCGGATAGGGATATTGACTTCTGTATTGATTTGGAACACGGGTACTCGTCCCATTTCTATACCCCCTTATAGAATGGCTCCCGCAAAATTAAGAGAGTTAAAGGCACAACTTCAAGAGTTGTTGAGCAAAGGCTTCATTAGACCAAGTGCATCTCCTGGGGGTGCTCCGGTTTGTTTGTGAAGAAGAAGGATGGGAGTTTCCGAATGTGCATAGATTACCGGCAGTTGAACAAGGTAACGATTAAGAACAAGTATCCCATTCCTTGCATTGAGACTTGTTCGATCAGTTACAAGGTGCTTGTGTCTTCTCTAAGGTTGACTTGAGATCCGGTTATCATCAATGAAAATACGGGAACGGATGTGCCAAAGACTGCCTTTTGGACTAGATATGGACATTACGAATTTGTGGTAATGTCGTTTGGTCTTACGAATGCCCCCGCTGCTTTTATGAGTTTGATGAACGGGATTTTCAAGACATATCTAGATCTCTTTTTGATCGTATTTATTGATGATATATTGATATACTCAAAGAGTAATAAGGAACATGAGGAGCATTTGAGAAGGGTATTAGAGTTTTTGAGGAAGAAGAAGAAACTTTATGCCAATTTTCCAAGTGTGAGTTTTGGCTAGATTTAGTGTCTTCTTGGGGACACGTGGTTTCTAAAGATGGAGTGATGGTGGATCCATCTAAGATTGAGACAGTGAAGAATTGGGTAAGGCCGACAAAACGTGTCAGAAATAAGAAGCTTTGTTAGGTAGCTAGCTACTACCGACGATTTGTCAAGGGATTCTCTTCTATTGCTTCCCAATTGACGAACTTGACTAAGCAGAATGTTCCATTTGTATGGTCAGATGAATGTGAGGAAAGCTTTCAGAAGCTCAAGACTTTGTTGACTACTGCACCAATTCTTACCTTGCCAGTAGAGGGTAAGTAAGAACTTCATTGTTTATTGTGATGCATCCTATTCTGGTTTGGGTACAGTGCTAATGCAAGATAAGAATGAATTGATTGCTTATGCTTCGAGGCAATTAAAGGTGCACGAACGTAACTATCCGACTCATGATTTGGAGTTGGCCGCGCGGTAGTATTTGCACTAAAGCAATGGAGACACTATTTGTATGGGGTTAAGTGTGAGGTCTATACGGACCATCGTAGCTGCAGTATGTCTTCACTCAAAAAAGACTTGAATTTGAGACAGAGGAGATGGATGGTGAACTACTCAAGGACTACGACATCACTATCTTATACCATCCGGGAAAAGCAATGTTGTGGCAGATGCGTTGAGTAGAAAGGCGGTAAGCTGGGGTAAGCATGGGAAGTCTAGCTCATTTGCAAGCCTCTAGGCGCCCGTTGACAAGAGAAATCCAAAATTGGGCAAATGATTTTATGAGGTTAGAAGTGAATGAGATGGGAGAATTTTTAGCTTGTGTGGAGGCGAAATCTCTTTTCTTGACCAGATTAAGGGGAAACAGTTTGATGATGAGAAAACTAAGTCAAATCCGGGATATGGTGCTGCGAAGAGAGGCTAAGGAAGCAATAATTGATGACAAAGGTGTTTTGAGGATTAAGAGAAGAGTATGTGTGCCTCGTGTTGATGACTTGATCCACACTATTCTTACAGAGGCTTATAGTTCCAGATACTCTATACATCCTGGTGCAACCAAGATGTACCGTGATCTAAAACAACACTTTTGGTGGGAAAGAATGAAGCGTGACATTGTGGATTTTGTTGCAAATGTCCGAACTGTCAGCAAGTAAGTACGAACATCAGAGGCCCGGAGGAACGCTTCAAAGAATGCCCATTCCTGAATGGAAGTGGGAGAGAATTGCAATGGACTTGTGGTTAGTCTTCCAAAGACATGGGGAAGTTGACTTATTTGGGAATTGTGGACAGGTTAACTAAGTCTGCTCACTTCATTCCGGTCAAGGTGACCTACAATCAGAAAAGTTAGCCAAAATCTACATATCAGAAAATCGTTCGGTTACATGGGGTTCCACTTTCCATCATATCTGATAGAGGTACGCATTTACTTCTAGGTTTTGGAGAACCTTGCATGGTGAATTAGGTACTAGATTGGATCTTAGTACTGCATTTCATCCTCAGACCGATGGTCATCTGAGCGAAACATTCAAGTGTTGGAGGATATGCTCCGCGCGTGTGTGATAATTGGTGGCCATTGGGACAACTTCTTACCCTTGGCGGAGTTTTCATACAATAATAGCTATCACTCCAGTATTGACATGGCTCCATTGAAGCATTGTATGGGAGGAAATGTAGGTCTCCCATCGTTGGTTTGATGCGTTTGAAGTCAGACCTTGGGGGTACTGATCTGTTGAGAGATTCCTTGGAGAAGGTGAAAGCTATTCAAAGAAAAGCTTTTAGCGGCTCAAAGTAGACAAAAGGAATATGCGGACCGAAATGTTCGAGACTTAGAGTTCATGAAGGTGAACAAGTCTTGTTGTAGGTTTCACCCATGAAGGGGGTGATGCGGTTTTGGAAAAAGGGGTAAGTTGAGTCCAAGGTATATTGGACTATTTGAGGTACTTAAGCGAGTAGGGAGGTGGCTTATGAATTAGCCTTGCCTCCAGGGCTGTCCGGAGTGCATCCGGTATTTCACGTGTCCATGTTGAAAGGATACCATGGGGATGGAAATTACATCATCCGTTGGGATTCAGTTCTACTCGATGAGAATTTGAATTATGAAGAAGAACGTGTGCTATTTTGAATAGAGAAGTTCGCAAGTTGAGGTCGAGAGAGATTGCATCCATTAAGGTTCAATGGAAGAATCGACCGGTTGAAGAGGCTACTTGGGAGAAGGAGGCAGATATGCGGGAAAAATACCCACATCTGTTTACAGATTCAGGTACTCCTTTTTACCCTTGTTTTTCATCTTTTGATCGTTCGGGGACGAACGATGGGTAAATTGGTATCTATTGTAACGACCTGTTTAGTCGTTTGGGTAAAAAAATTTAATTTTGGAAAAACTGGCTGAATACGACGGACACCACGACGGACCGTCGTGGGCACGACGGACCGTCGAGGGTGTCCCATTCCAAAACACTTGGAATTATGAATTTTGAGTGTTGAAATTGAGTCTCTGAACTCTGTGACGGAAGTGCAGGATGGACCGTCGTGGTCACGACGGACCGTCACAGACTCTTCGAGGAAAATGGAGTCTCAGACCATCGCGACGGACCTGCAGGACGGACCGTCGCAGGCACGACGGACTGTCACAGTTTCGTCATCCAGTCGGGGTCAGAATTCTGGTTTTGGCTATTAAAGGGTGTTTTGGACCAATCCGGCTTTAATTATAAAAGTCGGTGGGTTAATATTATTAGTTCAATTCCTTGGGGGTTGAAAGACTAACTTTGAGTAACTTGGTGGGTTGGTTTCATTACCTTTGAAACTTGAAATCTTGTGATTTAGGGTAAGAAGAGGAGGAGATTAGAAAGTGAAAGAGAAGAGAAAGAGAAGAGAAAGGAGGCGCTTGAGAGAGAAGGAGAAGACTTCCTTGAAGATTCTTGCTTGAACACAAATCCTTGGTGAAGGTAGGTTATGGTTTATGCTACTTGTAGTAAACTCCCAATAGCAAATGATATATTGGGTAATCTTGTAAACTCTTCTATATGCTTAATTGTATGATTATATAAGTATGATTATATGTTTGTGATGAAAGAAAAGAAGCATGATGAATTTGTGAACCCAAATCTTGATGAAACCCTAATTTATGAGTTTGTGATGCCTAGTGTAAATGAAGGCTTGATGAACTTGTTATGAGATTGTGATGCCTTAGTATAAAGAAGGCTAGATGAACCATGTGTTGTTGATAATGCCTTAGTATAAGGAAGGCAGATGAATATGTGTAGTAGTGATAATGCCTTAGTATAAAGAAGGCTGATGAACCATGTGTTGTATGATAATGCCTTAGTATAAAGAAGGCTAGATGAACCATGTGTTGTATTGATAATGCCTTAGTATAAGGAAGGCTAGATGAACTATGTGTAGTATTGATAATGCCTTAGTATAAAGAAGGCTAGATGAACTATGTTTGTATTGATAATGCCTTAGTATAAAGAAGGCTCGATGAACCATGTGTTGTATTGATAATGCCTTAGTATAAAGAAGGCTTGATGATCTATGTTTGTCATTGATGATGCCTTGGTATAAAAGAAGGCTCGAGGAAAATGAGGATCGGAGTGCCACGTTCCGGCACCAGGATAGAAATGAGGATCGGAGTGCCACGTTCCGGCACCAGGATAGAAATGAGGATCGGAGTGCCTCGTTCCGGCACAGGATAGAAATGAGGATCGGAGTGCCACGTTCCGGCACCAGGATAGAAATGAGGATCGGAGTGCCACGTTCCGGCACAGGATAGAAATGAGGATCGGAGTGCCACGTTCCGGCACCAGGATAGAAATAAGAATCGGAGTGCCACGTTCCGGCACAGGATAGAATGAGGATCGGAGTGCCACATTCCGGCACAGGATAGAATATGGATCGGAGTGCCACGTTCCGGCACAGGATAGAATATGGATCGGAGTGTCACGTACCGACACGAGAGGAAGAAAGATAATGAATCTTGAAAGATGTTAATATGTGCATCTAATGAACCTGTTTTTCCTTAATGAGTATGATGTTGAGGCTTGAGTCCTCCTGGATGAACTTGGTGATATTTATTGATGATTGTAGTATTTGTTGTTACTACATATTGAGTATTATAGTTGATTTGTGAGATTAACTGATATATACTGTTTTCTATTTGAGTTGGCCGATGATAACCTACTCTGGGTGTGGTTGTACTGACTCCTACTTGTTGTTTCTTTCTTGTATTTGTGGAGTGCAGCAACGTTGCCATCGTCTCAACTCGACCGCGATTCTAGCCAGTCTTCACTACACCGGATTCTCAGGGTGAGCTATGCTTCTAGCTTGGACGGATCTTCTTCTTCTCGTCTTGATGCCTTGAAGTTCCGGCATGGACTAGCTTTCATTTGTTTTAGTTTCTTAAGAATACTCTTAGTTTCGTAAGTTGATTATAGATGTTCTTGTGATGATGACTTCCAGATTTTGGGGATGTTTATTGTATTCGTTTTTCGTATTGAGTTAAGTCTTCCGCGTTGTATTTTGTGAAGGTTTAGATTGGTTGGTTCGCTCACACAGGAAGGTAGTGTGGGTGCCAGTCGCGTCCCCGATTTGGGTCGTGACAAAGTTGCCCATAGGAATAAAATTGAGACCTTTACATACTTACAAGATGCATTACTCTTTTACCACATAATCTTGGGCAATATGAATCGCTTAAATGAACTATGAATGAAGCCATATGGCTTGTTTGTGTAGCCTCATAAGTCCACCATATGTTATAAAGAAAATGAACCTAAGATGTTAGGTGATGAATGATGAGACCCAAAAGGGTTAAGTAAGAGTGTGAAACACACTAAAAGGCCAAGTGCATTGGCATATGATGAAAGAACATTCACGTAAAGCGGTGAGTAATTATGAAGCGTTAATGTGCTAAAGTTAATGAATGTGGTGACAACATGATAAGAGGTTAATGTATTGGTTATAGGAATATAAATTAAGCCTAAGTGAATGTTACCAAGACGTACTCACATATAAGAGTGTAAAGTTAATGAAGAGACAAGTCTTTATGAACACTATTATGAAAGTATTGAAGTTAATGGATACTTAATAATAACGATGAGATGAGAAATCATCTAATGAGCTATAACGTCCTCATGCTAAAAGCCAACTTCCATGAAGTAGGAGTTGAATGTAAAGGAATTTTATACAAAGCATTGATAGGCTAGCTATAAGTGGTGATTACTTTCTTTGGGAAGGGAAGAGGTTCACGAAAATATCATAAGATGAGACTGTCCGACATTTTGGGTATGGGTCTCCTCATATCTCCTAGTATTTGAACCTATACTGCCAATATAGGGACCTAGAAGGGTTCAAATCCCTATATACACTAGCATATTCGGGTCACTTTGGCCAATGATTCCACCTCTTTTAGGTATGGGGCAGACACTGGATTTCATGATCCTCAAATGATCTATGTCAGTTAAGATTAATGTTCCCAAAGAAATAAATAGGCCATCGTCAAAGAATACAAATAATGAATGATACCAAAGTTGTTAGGATAGGTTAATCAAGGGGTGAGCTAGACTTAAGTAATGACACTAGGTTATTCTTTGTCATTGCACAGCGAACGCGATGAGAGTCTTAAACTAAATCCTAGGTATGACAGTTGGTTGCATTAGTATATAAAAGAATGAAAATGAAGTACGTATGAATGAATTAAACAGACTCTGTGTTTGCTAAAGAAGGCTCCCTTGTTGAGGTCCCGTATGTTGAGCCCTTATTTTGGGAAGTTCTAATGTCAAGTCCATGATTCTTATGTATCATGGAATATGAAAGAATAATATGAACTATGTGATATCATATGTGCAATGTGTTATAAGTAGTTTGCAAAATGATAAGTATGTTGATGCATGCTACTCTCATGGCATGACTTTACTAATCCTTATATGGCAAGTCCACTAACTTGAATTTCAATAATTTATATCATTACGAGAGTGCTCCCCTTAATCATGCATGTCATTAGTGTGTGCTTCCATATAACCATACATAGTACAAGTTTGTACTAATTCCATACAACTCTATACTTTTAGATGCAAGCACAGAAGGACATCCTGACATGGATCCAGACTTAGAAGGCCCTCGTGCTTTCGTGGACGCTTTCCCTTTATATTCTATCTTAGATAAATGTTTGAGTTAGTGGAGTATGATACACTAGCGTTTCATTTTCATTTTATTTTAGACATTGTATTGGTCCCATTTTGGCAAGTATAAACTTAATGCAGTACTGAACTGTTTCTTTCATTTGATGATCCTAATATTAGATGGTTTATTGTAAACGTTTTTGAGTTTAAGTAGAATGTATTATATCAATTTTAAGTAACAAAAAGTTCAAATTTTCCGCTAAAATTAACCTTGATGAAGTAATGATGACGTATGTAGACTTGTGACCTTAGAGAGGTCAACAACGCCGGACTCGTCTTGGGTCTACACTCCAGTCATGACAGTTGTTTGGCACACCCAATAGAAAAACAATAGGTCGGTTAATTCGGGTCCTATTGAGTGGGAAGAATGTATAGAAGATTTTCTAGGAAATTACTATCCCACTAAGAGGGGGGAGGTGAGGTAGAGTGTGCTGATCAATCTCAAGCAAGGCAATGAATGTTGAGAAATACTCTTCGAAGCTCTATATATTTTCTAGATATGCTCCATCCTTAGCCGGTTACTCTAGGGATGAGATGAGTAGGCTTTTTACCAGGGTCGCCAACCTAGTGAAACAAAAATGACGTCCAGTTATGGTACATGATTATATGACCCTATCAAGATTCATTGTTTATGCTCAATAAATTAAGGAGTCTAGGCTTTGTAGGATATCTAGAAATTTAAAAGAAGTGGTTGAAGTGATCAAAGTCAACCTATGTTCAAGAAGAAGTCTCATGTCTTGAAGAACATAGGGCTGCTAAGGTTAAAATTGAGAAGGGAGGTGGTTCTTAAAATGGCAAGCCTACATGTGCTACATTTTGAAAGAGGCACTATGGGGAATGCCTATTGGTTACCATGAGATGCTTTGGATTCAATAAATATAGACACAATGTGAGGGATAATCCTACTAGAGATGGCAAGCAAGTTTCTCCTAATTTTCCTAATGATAATGCTCCAAAGAAGAGGTGTTTGTATGCACTCCGGACTTGAGGAGCAAAGCATGATAAGGGTTATAATGATGATGGTAATTTCTTGTATTTTATTAGTCTTACAAGTTCCATGAAAGTGGGAATTTATGCTGCTTAGTAGGGTTTTGATTGATTGTCTCATTTATTCTATGTAACTCAAGTTTGAGAGTATAAAGTCATAGTAGTATTTTTTATGTGCATGGTGTTTAGAGTCTTGTTGGAATTATATTTCATTGATACCTTAAATTTTGAATTTCATGAAGTTATGATTATGTTTTAAGATGTGTTTATATGATTTTATCTTGCATATGAGCATGTTTGTATTATCAATTTCGTAAAAGTTATATTTTTTAAAAATGTTGCATAATTTACAATAAGGTTGCCTTCTCTTTGTAAAAAAAATTGCAATATTGCGTAATTCATTCATTGGTTAAAAATTGTTATGTTATAACTTGTTTATATAAGATGATAATGAATATAAAATGAGTTTTGGTATTGGGAATGAAGGATGTAAATTTTATGGCCTGATGAGTTTTAGACTTTATTCTACTGCTTTTTGTGTTGTGAATCTCTTGATTTAGTGAATTTATGATTTCCTAGAGGTTTGTACTGTATAATGTGTTAAGTTTCTTGTTTATGAGCTGCTACTTGAATCTATATTCATGGAAGTGTTCGAAGAGTGGCAAGTCTTGTTCATCGACGAATATTGTCCAAGTGGGGGATCTTTTTATACTTCTAAAAATGACATACGTAAAACTATAGCCTAAAATGTTTTTAATGAGGTTCTATGGTCCTAAATTTATTTATAATATTGAAATGAGTCAGTGTCGAAAATATAAGGTAAATTGGAAGTATAACGTCAAGGGACGACCATTACGTTTAACGACTAGTCACCTATGTGCTTCATGTATGTTTTATGTCTTCATAAGTATTTTATGATAGTATTAAGTCCAAATATGAGTAATTATAGTGTTTATAGTCAGTGTGTGAAGTTTTATAATGTTTGGAGGTCAAAAGTTCAAGAACTTCCTTGACATTCGAAAGGTTTGCCTTGAAACGATTTGTGTCTTTTAGCATTTTTTGTACATATTTATGTATTCATTTTCAATGAAATTTATATGGGAGAACCAAAAATCATATAGTAAAATATTCGGGTTGTAAAGGTCCGTATAGAAGTCCCCCAAGGACTATCATAGGGTCCTTGATGAACGACCCAATTTTTAGCCAAAGGTTGTCAAGAGCAGCCACAATCGACTAAGGAAATCAACGGGGAGTAGGCTTGTCGATTCCTCGTCATTGGAAGGCGTGGATCAATACATAGCATGGGTATGTCAAGTTCCCAATGGCAAGTCTGATTCCACAGACATGCAGGACGGTCCGTTTGTTGGATAACACACCCCGTCTATTAGCTACATCAATCGTGCGTTGTCTCCTGCGCAGTTCACTATTAAATGAAGTGGTGATTTGGTAAATTCACCACACGTCCAAATAACAGTTTGGGAGGTTACTTATTGATATTTAGGTATTTTAAGTGGATTTGTAATTCCTAAATACCTAGATGAATTCATTCGACCAAATCAAAACCCCAAAATCTCTATGAAATTCACTAGAACTCCATTGAAGCCAAAACTCAAGGAACACTTTGATTGGAGATTTGAGTGGTTATTATTCATTAATTTCGTTGATTTAAATCATTTAGGTAAATTGTTTTTTTTAAAACTCAATTCATCAAGGACATCCCAAAATTCAATGAGATTTCAAAAATTTTCTAATGATGAACTTGTTTAATTTTATGATTTAACCATGAGTTCTTGCATTAAATGTTTTGAATTAGTATATATTAATTGATTTGTTGTTAATTATATTATTTTATTATAATTATCCACTGAAACCATGTAACTGATGGGTTAATTGATATTGTCTTAATACTTATGAATTTTATTGTTGTTTTCTATGGGCTATTGAATGATGTAAGAATTGTGTTAAATTGGTATCTAAGTTCTCTTAGATTTATAAATATAAATTGAAATTTATGTATATGCATTGTGAATTATGGTTTTTTTATTGAATTGATAGTCATGGCCATGGGTAAGGACTTCTGATTTTTAATTGGATGATTTCTTTATAGATTGAAGTTGTTAAAATAGATTGGTGGTACAATGCCATATTTATCTTTATTTTATGTACTGTAGATCTTGAATTGTATTATGAATTTTATGGTCCCATATGTGGTGGTGAGAAGTGCTTTACATCAATTTATGTGAACTCGTCGGTGTTACATTATTCATTATGATTTGCATGGCCTTATCGGAATATTACTTGATATATTGTGACAATGTATTTATTTCATTATATGAAGTATGTTCATATTTATCTTCTTATGATAAATGTGAAAGTATGTGGTTTTTCTAGTGTTGTTAGGTGATCACGTTGGACTATCATTATGTCCTTATGTGGTGTAGTCTTACAGTTTATGCATGGTTATTTCTACTTGACTATATTAGTTTATGATAGGTATATTGATGATATTAAAGTACTGTATAAGATGACTTATAGATGATATTGGGTATTCTTTTGTGCTTCTAGAATGATATGCTATATGATTTAAGTGAAGTATTGGAGGTCTTGTGTGGTTGACTTGTGTCACTTACATGATACATGTATGAATGTGCATATGATATTTTTCGCTTACGATTCTAAAGCCTCTTAGTCTTGTATTCATGACTGACATGACACCTTGAATGATGCTAAGAAGGTCCTTTATGTTCATCGCAAATGTAGTTGTAAATTAATGAAACCTCAAGTCAAAAGTCGTAACTGTATCCCTATTGTATGAATGATGGAATTATGATTGTTTGGATGGAATGGAATGGTATCATCTATAGGAACGTGATTAAGCAATCCTCTTCGCCATTGAAAGGTATTTGTAGGGGAACTAACTTGTATGGTTAATGTGATTGGATTATGAACTAGATATGGAACTCCATTGTATGATACTTTAATGTGAATTAATATATGAGAGCAAACACTAGAACCAAGTGAGTATGGTAAGGTAAGTATGTCTTGTTAAGAATGATCTTAGAGAATGAAGAAACCATTCGTATTCCTTAACTATGTTCCTAATGGGATGTATCTAAGTTCTTCTATTGGCAAGGAGAACTCTCTTCATCAAAGTAGGTTACAACTCCGGACTCCATGCTTTTATACCATGGTTTATATCAATATTCACATCATATCGGATAACTACTTGTATTGGAGAAGTTCTATGAAGTTAGTTGGTGGTATGATATGATATCTATACATTGCACAATGGGCTTTTAAGATATTAGTGAGAGTCCCTAGGTCTTTTAAAAGATCATTACTGGAATGTGCTTATGTGATGAGTCTCGGAAATGAACTAATGAATAAAATGACTTGTGTTGGAAAAGCATATTAAATGAATAAGTACTAATGTAGAATAGTTAAGTGTTTGTCTTATTTAGGTGTGAAGGGGCCATAGGAATGGTCACTTCCTATCTTACCTAGATAATTCTTAAGAATGACTATTAGTTAGGAAAGTTTGTTTATTAGTAGAAATTATCAAAGCTTAGGTAGTCTAAAGGATCATTTAGGTAATCCTAATAAGGTTAAGCATGAACACTCTCTTCTCGATTTACAGGAGTAAGTATTTTTCTAACCTTTGGAAGGAGTATGTCATATTACATGTATGTTGTTGTATTAAGTTAGGATGGTCTTATCAAAGGTAATGTAAAGGATCTCTGAAATGTTTAATGAAGGGGTTGTATGGGAGATAGCTTCACAACTCAGTCAAGTAACCTTAAAATCACATTTTGTAGGAAAAGCTCATGTCTCTGTGTTTGGTGTATTGTAAATGTGTATATGTCATTATAGGTTGTTTTAAGCATAATTTAGGTGTTCCGTTAAAGGATGTATGGGAGGTCTCACATTGTCTAACATAAGTGCGTCTTAGAAAAGCTTTTAGTGAGAATATTTCCTGCTAGAAATGGGTCATTATGTAGTTGAGAAACATCACTATAACAGTGAATTAATTTAATGTAATAGTGTCCTAATTCACTGTAAGGTCAATAAAATGTGATAAAATGCTTGTGTTATATTATGTGTTTCTAAGGCGTTATATGTTGTCATTATGCTTATATTATGATATTTTGATCCAAAGAAGCATATTTATATTAAATGTCTATTTTCATGATAGTAATGCATTATGCAATAATTAGTACATGTGTTAGCATTATTTTATCTACCTCTAAAGTTATTCATATGTGAAGGTGATTTTAGGAGTGAAACTTGGATGATAGGAACTCTCAAGCAAGTTGAAGTATGATCTCATTTGACTTGAGGGCATAGATGTCTTTGATTTCTTTTATTCAGGTATTCTATTAGACTTAGTATTACTATATTTCTAATGTATAAATCGTGTCCCAAGTACTCTTCTCCCTAAACTATGATTAAATAAGACTTAGTATTTCCAATTGATTTTATATGTAAGAGAATTTTGAAGTCTACTATAATTTGGTGAAAAGTTTTAATTCCACATTACTTTCCTTATATATATACACAATCACCGATACAAAAGGGCTTGTACAACACCTCCGAGAGGTCAAGTATGCTGAGTCGCGATCCAAGGATTGCTGTGTATTGTAGGATATAGGTGCGGGTCGTTACGTCTTGTGCCGAATAAGTAGAAATAATAGAGATAACGTGAGCAGATTTCGTCAACCTTTAAAAGACCACCCATATAAAGTCATTTTGCCCTTTTTTCCATATAAAACCCACTATGAAGTCCATATAAATATCTTCCCATTTCCATGTAGGAACTTGTATTTGTTGAAGTAAGACACTCTAGTTTTGGTGCTCGACTTTCACTTGTAGAATATTAAGACACTTTCCAATAAATTCCACTACTTCCCTTTTTAGGTCATCCCACTAAAATAGTTCCCTAAGGTCATGGTACTTCATTGTACAACCTAAATTAATTGAATAGCGAGAACTATGATTTTCATCTAAGAACCGATTTTTCACCTCATCCTCATTTATCACAGACAACCTCTATTGATACCTCAAGGTACCGTCCCCCCTAAGGTTAGTGATTCATTAATCTTTCCATGAAACAATTTCTTTAACTTTATCAATGATGGGTCAAGGTTTTGCCTAGAATTCACCTCAACCATAAATGATGAATCGGAGTTATGATGCCATAAAACCACATACAGGAGAATCTTCTTGCCCTCTAAACCACCTTCTAAACCAACATCCAAACGCGCTAACCTATGCATATATTTCACTAGGTCTTTCTTGCCCACTTCAAAATGAGACACACTACCATAGTCATACAACATAAAAAATCCGCAACTACATTAACTTTGACAGGTGGTAGAGAACACTCATGTCGTAATGTTTAAACAGTTCCAACCACCTTTTTTGTCAGAGATTTAACTTTTTTTTGAGTAAACACATAATGCCTCAATATTTTCAAGGCAAATAACATGGCATCTACGTAAAGATTTTTAGTCGGTATTTCTTCTCATTAACCTTGAGTTTCCTAAATACATATTGTATAACCTTTCTTTGTTGCATAAGGAGGCAACACAATCCACTCGAGATGCATCAATATATGCCACAAACCCTTAGTACCCTTCGTTAAAGTCAACACCGGAGTGGTAGTAATTCTATCTTTTACGATATGGAAGCTTCTTTAACATTCCTCCGACCACTCAAATTTCACATTCTTTTGGGTCAAAGTAGGTAGAGGAGATGCAATGCATGCAAAACCTACCACAAACCTCCTATAGTAGTTAACTTGACCCAAGAAATTTCTTATGTCAGTTGGAGCCAACAGTCTAGGAAAAATTTTCTAATAGCTTTGGCTTTCATTGGATCAAACACTACATTCTGACAAGAAGATTATATGAGAAAGAAATGCCACCAACCTTAATCAAAACCCACACGTGCTATACTTGGCAAAATAATCGATGTTCCTTGAAAACATGCAACACCATCCTGAAATTCATTATGTGATCACCCTTATTATTTTAATACGCCAACATATCATCAATGAAGACAATGACAAAAGAATCTAGGTAGTTTGAAATACTGTATTGAATAGGTCCATAAATGCCGTAGGGAATATTCAATACAAAATACATCACCCTAAACTCATAGTGATGATATCTCTTGTTTATAGGTCCATTCGGGAATATGCTCTTTCTTATGGACTAGGGGAATGTACAATATTTAAATGCAGTTGTGGGCGTGAAAGGTTTTTATCTTTATGTTCTAGGAGGAATAGCCTTTAGTCATAATGCAGCAGGAACATTGGGCATATTAGCAGGCCTATTCCATCTTAGCATCCGTCTGCCACAACGTCTATACAAATTATTGCTTATGGGAAATATTGAAATTTTCCTTTCCAGTAGTATCGCTATTGTCTTTTTTGCAGCTTTTGTTGTTGTCGGAACTATGTGGTATGGTTTGGCAACTTCTCACCCTAAGTTTGTGATATCCCGACCTCAAGTCAATCTTCCAAAGTAACATTCATCTTGGAGTTGATCAAATAAGTCATCATTACGATGTCAAGGTTATTTATTTTTAATGGTAACATTTTTAGTTGACTGTAGTCAATTCACATCCTAAGCGACCCATCTTTCTTCTTTACAAAAAGATTTGGAGTACCCCATGGGGAAATACTAGTTTAAATAAAGACTTTTTCTAGTAAATGCTTGAGTTGATCCTTAAACTCTTTCAATTTTTCCGGAGCCTTACGATAAGGAGGAATTGAAAAGGGAATTGTATCTAGTAGCAAATCAATGCCAAAGTCAACTTCCCGATCAGGAGGAATTTCGGGAAGTTTATTAGGAATGACCTCCATAAATTCCCTCACTATAGGGACTAACTAAATGGGTGGAACTTCGGAGTCCAATATTTGACTCTCACAATATTGTATAAAACAACCTTTAGAGATCATCACACAAGACTTTAGACAATAACTTATACGACCTTTAAAAATAAAGATTTTACTATTCCACTCTAAGACGGGTTCATTGGGAAAATTAAACTTGACCGCCCTTGTCCTGAAATCAATGGAAGAAAAAAAATACAACCAATCTATTCCAAAAACGACATCAAAATAACCTATATGAAGTTCTACTAACTCAGCATGGGTAACTATTTTCTGAAATATTATAAGAAAATGTCTATATACCCTCCTTGCAACAAATTACTCACCCGTCGGTGTAATCAACATAAAAGGTTCATTAAAGATATCGGGAAAAACATCAAACTTTTTAGCTACAAAAGGAGTAACAAATGAAAGATTAGAATGCGGATAAGCTAAAGCATAAACATTTATAGAGAAGACTTGTAACATATCGGTCACCATGTCGGGAGAACTCTCTTGTTCACCCCTAGGGAGCTAGGAAGAATAAAAGTGATTATTCTTAGAGAATCAACATTAGAACCACTTGCTTGGCATTCCCCACTAAGCTTTTCTTTCCTCTTAACATTAAGAAAATCTCTCACCTTGTGACTTCATTTTAACAACTATAGAAATTTCCTGTCTAAACTAGGCACTTAGCCAATGCTTCTTACCTCAGATGGAACAACTTGTTCATCACTAAGTGAATTTCCACTCCAAGCATTTTGGGACATAGAATTAGACACCCTATACTTGTTGGCCTTAAAAATTTTTGAAGGAAATTTATTGGAGAACTATGCTTATCTTTAATTTCCAACCGCCCCTTTGAAAAACCACTTTCAAAAGACTTTGAATATCTATTGTTCCTCCTTAACCTACTTTCTTCCACTTGTTTAGCATTAATCATTAGACGAGATTATTCATATTATCATGAAGCATGTCGAAAAGAGATTCATACACCAAGTAATCAGACACTCAAATAATGAAACAGCTCATCTCATTCTTAGGTTAGACATCAAGGATGTAGCATACATTGACAATTTAGTAAACTTTAACGAGTAGTCAAGTACATTAATATCTCCTTAATGATGGTTTATGAATTCTTCAACCTCAGTTTCCCTCAACTCTATAGGAAAGAACCGATCAAGGAAGGATGTGTTAAAGATCTCCACATGTCACCGAACCACCTTTTACTACCCCATTATCTCTCTATCGGGTGTAACAAGTTTGCGCCTCATCTTTTAGTTGGTAGGCGGTCAACTTGGTCTTTTCACCAATAGTCACACCAATAGAAAAAATGATCTTATAGACTTCATCTATTAAATCATGAGGGTCTTCATCCACTCTTGACCATCATTACATAGGTGGAATTTATTATTAGTAACGTCTCATAAACGAGAAGCCATAGTGCTAGCATGTGGAGCCATATGGAGTCCAACTTTTCTAATAATTTGTTCCTTCATGGCTTGGACAGTGAGAAGTGACTGCATTATCTTGTGAAGTCATGGATTTTGCCAAATTTAGATAAGTTGCCCTCATCTCTCCATCGGTCATTGTTTGAGGAATAACCGAAACTTCATCACCCATAGCAACTTCTTCAAGTAGAAGGGACTTTATTCTCTTGCGGAGATGCTTGTTTATAATTAGTTCTTGCATTAGCAATCCCTTCCGCGGCCCTTGATGCACCTGCTCTTCGATTATTACTACCTATAACAGCAATAAAGGGTTAGGTGAAAGTAACACATAAGGTAAACTCTAGACGCATGAAATAGGATAACAAGATGATGAGTATTTCCTATGCATCATGTCACGACCGGGAAGCACTCCCTCGAAGTAATATGGTGAAGTTGACCTCACGGAGGTCATGTAAAAGCCCATAATTGTCATTTATCCCATTAACATAGGTTAATTAGCGGAAAATTTAAAACTTTTCATAAAACATCATATACTAGAAACTTCACTTCATATATATGAAATGTCATAAATAGATATTTAGACTCAAGTATATTTTTTCCAGCCTAGACTCCACATCATAATAGTACATTACGTTTACGACCCTTATAACAGAATATATAACTATACAATTTAAAAGACTTCATAGTAAACCGTAAGTGGACATAGAACATCCTTGAATCTTAAAAAATCCTTTTTGCTTAAGCTTGGGAAACACATAACAAGCTCCTCAATTATAGATACATCCTTTTATGCATCTATAACATACACTTTGTTTAAAAAGTAGAGAAGGATGGAGTAAGTACAACATTCACTAAGTATGGCAACCATGCAAAAATATGCATTTTAAAGGGAAATTTTCCTTGAAATCATATTTCATGCCTTATTTTTTTAGAAAATCTTCGTAAAACCTTTATAAAGTAATAATTATGTCATTTAAATACTTCATATAGGCATATATAATGATCAATCATAATATAATATCATACGATGCACTTAAGATATTTTTGAATCATTACATTGAGCAATGTTCTTCTTTACATGGGCTATTTCGTTTTATAGTGAATCATTTCTTTTGAATTCCTTATTCCATCAAGTAATCCTCTAGTTAGATTTTGTGCAATTCATCACTTAAGTCCACAAAAATTCATGCATAAAATCTACATAAGACAAGACATACAATCATGGAAAGTATAGTACATCATAAGACAACTTCAAGTCTAAGATCCTAAAGGCATTACACTAAACCATAATCAATGACCTTACTCACAATCCTATCCTAAGTCTACTAGTGCAATGTACATATGAATACCCATAACCATAACCATAATTAGTAAACCTTTCATAGGACCATAAGCATCAAAACATGTTCTTCAAAATTCAAACATATTACCTTAGTCCAGTACATGTAACCCATGTAGGACCTTCATTCACATAGTCAATAAGGCCAATATCAAAGACATAAGGAAGAACCTCACCATATAGTCAATAAGACCTATATAGTGTATATGAAGAGACCACATCACATAGATCAATATGGACTCATACATCCACATCTTCATAACATGTAGACAAATACTACAAAATCATGCATAAGGAACATAAACATGGTCACATGCATTAGATCACCTTCCTAGAACTTCCCAAAAGAGAAAATATTTCAATGCATAGGTGAAGTACCCATACTCCCACTGATAATAAGAAGCTACCCTTAAGTTATCCTAGTTAGGATCCTTACTTTAATTCCATTGTCCATTTTACTTTAGGGGATGTATAGCCTCAACAGACACTAAGACCATTGGTTCTACATGGAATTTGGGGTTTTAGATCCTTACACAAAGGGAAAGTATTTTTAACTACTGAAGGTAGTACATTAACACATGCTAGAAAAATAGTGAAATGCTTGTTATATCCTATGTGGCAAGCATAGTTTTTGGAACTTGGAGATATATGTGGAAACCATCATTATGACAAATGGGTCATTGTATATCCACTATGGACCAATCACTCTATTCCCTTTGCTCTATTAGTCTAACAACCTTGTAAGGACTATGGTGACCTACCTTCCTCCAATGGAAAGGAACACCACTAAACATCAAGTTCACTCGGTGGTGCTAAGCTAAGTTCCCTTGTTATTTAATAGCCTTTATTAACTTTATCTTATAATAGTATGCTTAAAAGAGTTATATCCTCATATGCTTAGCTCATAGGTCATAGATAAGAGTTCAACAACCTAAATCATGTGAGCAACACATTCACATGGACATAGTATATTAAAGCACCTATATAATTTAGGGTAAACTTAAGCAAACCTTTCAAGGCCCCTCCATTACTAAATT
>JAKWIY010000649.1:0-32221 GCA_027704805.1 Solanum corneliomulleri
AAGATAATTAATAGGAGTAAGGTCCACTGAGATAAAAATAGATACATCATGAACCTCTACAAGAAGCCTTAAAAAAGAAGAGAATAGAAAGCAACGGGTCAGTACCAAATCACATGGTAATCAAAAATTAAACTTCTAAACATAAGCTAATGGAATAGAATACGGGTACTCCATATACCCCAACCAAATCTCCACAACTACAACCTGCATAAAAATCAGTCTAACCTAATAGTTCACAATTTACATTAACACATAGATCAATAACAACACTCTAACGATTTTGGATCAATAATACACATGATCAAGTTAATCAATCACAAATTCCACAGAAATGCACTCACAAGTTCACAAATATTATAGATAATCAATGTAATGAAATGCAATGCCAAGTATAGTGATACATGTCTAAGCTAGTGATGATACACACCTCCTACTTCTTAGTATGATACACATAAGGGACATAACTTTCCATGCACTTTTTGCAGCGTGCAACACGACCCTTAATAAAAAATCTGTCACGATGTGCGACACATCCCTCAAATCATAATATCAATCATGGTGCGTAACACGTCCCTCAAAATGATAATTCTCCTTAATTTATCATTCTTTCTCAATTCACATAATACTTATCACAATCATGTCTTTAAACTAATGCAAATGACATCTTCATACAAAAAATGAATAGATGAACATTTTCATAACAATGCACAATTCAAAATAACAAAATCGTGATACAATATCAACAATTAAATAATAAGCCTTTCAAACTATTTTCAACACATGACACACCAATAATTAATCACATAGTCTTTTATTACTCCATTTTTCATCATTAGAATTATTCAATATGGAAAATTCAACCAATCACCAAGTTCCATTATTCCCCAACACATACACAAGGAAATACACGATTTTATACACTTAACAAGGGTTGAAAAATCCACTTGCCTCAAATAATTGGGCAATTAATCCGGGACTTGAGCCGTCCCCTTTCATTCGATTTCTAAATCAATATAATTTATTCAAATAATAATCACAACAATATATTAATGCACTTAATACCCATATTACTATGTGCCTAGTGTATATAAAAAAAATCACTCCAATCTATAATCAAGTTCCTAAATTTGATGTCAATTCTCATATTTTCCAGTTTCATGCCTACGGTTAAGTTTTAATCCCTCCAAATAATATAACTCAAATTGTATCAGATAATAACATATACTTAATATTTAATTACCTATCTCAATATATCAAAACTTAATTTATAATATGATAACCAAAATAAATTTTTTAACCAAATTTGGATTAAGCGTCAGTAACCTAAGCACTAAAAAAGAATGCCAAACTTGACACATATTATACAAAAATAAAACTTTCTAATGTTTTTATACTTTGCCAATCAATACTCTCATATACAATGATTCCAACCATTATTTTATTGAAGAATAAACTATGTTTACCATTAATTTGACTAAAATAATGCCAAACAATATTAACATGTCAACTAATGGTCTGCACTATTTGGATTAAACCGAAAAACTAAATCAAATCAAACCAAATTTTTATTTGGATTGATTTTTTGGATTTTGGGTTTGGTTTTGGATTTATAGTTTACTATGTTTGTTTTTTTTGGTTTCCAATTTAGAAAAAATGAAAACCGAAAAATCTAAAAAACCAAATCTATATATATAAATATAACTTTGTTATGTTTCTAATTATTGACATAACCGATTGGGTTACACTTCTTCAAAACCAAAAATCAAAAACTTAAACCAAATAGTATAAAATCAAATCGAAAAACCGAGTGCACACCTCTAATGTGAACACTAATGTAACACCCTGATTTTTTTAAAACTAAGACTTATACCATCCTTCATAGTGAGTAAGTTTTTACCAAAGACTTTAAAATTTCTTAAGTAATAAGGTCACTAGATGTGAATCTTGAGTTTTAAAAATAACTAAAGAGAGTTCATTCAAGTCATTCTTAAGTTCTTCTAAATATTGGGTCAACTTCAAATAATCATAACTTTAAGTACATGATGATTTAGGTGCCCCATAAGAAATCAGATAATAGGTCTTTGAATTATCATTCCAACTCCACCGGGTATTTTCAGTTCTCGTTTGAATGAGTGAGGTATTCCCTTTTTAAGTAAACCTGTCCATTTAATGAAAGTTACCAGAAAATATGAGGGGTATTTTGGTCTATTCCTTACACCAATAAGATTTAATTCATTTTTAGTAAGGTTTTAGCGGTCTAAATTATTAGGTTCAATTTTATAATCCTAATATACACTCAGGGTTTTAGTTGAGATTTTAAGAAGAGAAAATAAAATAAAAGAGGAGAAAGAGAAAATGATCAAAGCGTTCATCAAGATTCTTAAGTTTTATTGCAGATTTTTCATGGTTTAACCCTTAGAGGTATTTGAGTTTCATAGTGTTGAGTTCGTTCACTCACACACCAATCATGAGTTTCTTTTACGAATTTAATCCATAAGTTTGAGTATGTTGAGTTCTTATAAGTGTTCTCTAAGTTTCATTCTAAATCTTGTTTTGTTGGGATTTTTAAGAATTCGTGAGATAAATCCTTGGAATTTGAGGGGTTTTTAGTAGATTTGTGTGTACTTTGCATATCTAAATCTAAGTGAATTGGGAAGAAACATTCAAATCTAGACAAACTAGGGTGAGAAAACGAGCAAAGAAATTCGTCAGGTTTCCTGGGAATGGGTTGGCATGCTGCCCCACTATTGTTCCATAAGATTGTGTATATAGGATGAGGGTTGATGCCCTGCCCCACTCAGTGCGCAACGGTAACCTAACCCCACCCCTTCTTGGTCGTTTTGCCGTTTGAGTCCTTTAAAAAGGTAACTTCAAGCCCTATCAATGCTAACCACTCTAAACTTATTCTAAACATCTAGAAATCATTCATAACATAAATAATAACCTTGATTTTATCATTAAAATTCAAAGTAGGTCTAAGAGTTAAGTTTTGAGAGTTCTTTCGAACATTTTGAGGAAGTCCTTTTGAGCCTTTTTAAGGAAGCTTCTACAACCTCTAATAATTTATTTCAAGACTCGAGCAAGTGAATATGAGAATGAGGATAATGTGTATATTCATGATTCTACATTTATCTTCACGAGATCATTCATATCATGAACTATAACTCTTGAATTCAAATTCAAATTCAAGAGAGAGTTAATAGTAGAGTCCAAGAAAGTCTTTGACTTCAATTGTGAACCTTTGATATCAACTATCGATTTGAGATATATTTGAGAAAGTAAGTATGACACTGAGAAGAGTCTATCCATGAGTTCCATATTGTAATTTAGACCATCGATCCAAGTCCTTCATGCCCATAATTCTGCATAAACATCATAATTTGAGCATCTTTGAGGGGAGTAGTATCTTCAAGTTATAAGTCTTGAGTACTGAGTTCCTAATCCATTTTGAATTAATTCCTAATCATGGGAGTATTACATATTATCCATGAAGTCTTTGAGTTGAGTTTTTCATGCCCATAAATTCTGTATGAGCCCTATGAGTAGAACATTCTTGAGATGAGTAGTATCACGAAGTCCATGAGTTGATTAGTTCATGCCTATAATTTTTCATGAAACCTCTGAGTTGAGTATTCTTAAATTGAGTAGTATTAAGTTGGGTAGTATATTGAGGTTCTTGAGTTTTTGAGTTTTTGAGTTTTGAGTATTTAGTTCTATGTATGGTATTAAGACCTTTTATTGAGTCATTCATATCCATAATTTGGCATGAACCTTATTTTGAAAAGTCATTTACAAAATTTTCTAAACTTGTTTTAAGAATTGAACATTTGAGTTCGACAAAGAGTAAAGTTGCATTCATTTTATTTAAAATAATATACAGGAACTAAATATTCCCAAGAATAAATATTGTCACATTTAAGCAAGAAAGGAAGCACCAATTTCAAAAAGAGTTCATGAGAAGCTTTAAGTACCATTTCTTTTAACAGAAACATTTTTGAGTAATAATCTCAAACCACCGAAGAGAAAATATTTTATTTAAAACATAATAGGCTAAGTATATTTTGGGTGTAAAATCCCGTAACCAAAATAGACCAAAAATGAAATTTTTAGAAAAATCTGCAGGCGCTACCAACGGTGGCATCAATGGATCATAGCCTGAACCATAGTCCGTCCTGCACAACCGTAGATGGGATCGAAAAATCCCAAAACTTTCAGCCTAGAAAAATTAGTCAAGTCTTGGACGACGGACGGACTTACAATCCGTAGGTTAAACGACTATTTGTAGTCCATGACAGTCGATCAAGACTCCCTTCAACCACTCTCTGACAAGAGCTATGGATGACCAGCATGGTTCGTAGGTCGACCAATGGTCCGTAGGTTTGATTGTAGGTGGAAAATTTGCAGCCAGTTAAGGGGAAATACAGTTGGCTCAACTTAAAATGATCATAACTCTTAGCACAAAATGAATTAGATCTCCCATGACTTACCCACAGATTTATAATTGAATTATCTTTTCATACACACCGACCTTTTTAAAATCAGACCCCAAGTAAAAAGTTATGCCCATTTTAGTAAAGGCATGTCGAACATGCCCTAAAGATGGATCAAATGACGGGGCGTCGGGCGCACGACGGATCGTCAATCCTGGCCGTCGTGAGGCCTGAAAGAGTTGAATCTTTGCTAGAGGAGATGGATTGAGTTCCTTAAGGATTATGATATGAGTGTGAATTATCATCTTGGAAAGGCGAATGTAGTGGTCGATGCTCTTAGTAGATTATCTATGGGTAGTTTAGCCCGTGTCGAGGATAAAAGAAAAGAGCTAGTGAATGGGGCATAATCGTCTTTGGTAGTGGAGGTTAAGGAAAAGCAAGAGAGTGATCCGATCTTGCTTGAACTAAAGGGTGCAGTCAAGAATCAGAGAGAGGAGGTTTTCTCCCAAGGCGGATATGGTGTACTTCGCAACCAAAGTAGATTGTGTGTTCCTGATGTGGGATAATTGAGGCAGCATATTCTTGTAGAAGCTCATAACCCCAGGTATTCTGTTCATCCATGTGCTACTAAGATGTACTGCGATCTGCGAAAAGTCTATTAGTTGAATGGCATGAAGAGGGATATAGCAGACTTTGTGAGTAAGTGCCCCAATCGCCAGCAAGTCAAGGTAGAACATAGGAAACCAGGAGGTATGACTCAAGAGATCGATATTCCTACTTTGAAGTGGGATGTGATAAATATGAATTCCATCACAGGGTTACCTCGTACTCGCAGACAGCATGACTCAATTTGGGTGATAGTTGATAGGATGACTAAGTCTTCTCGCTTTTTGGCAGTCAAGACTACATATTCGGTAGAGGACTATGCCAAGCCTTACCTTACTAAAATTGTGAGGTTGCATGGGGTTCCTTTGTCTATCATCTCAAATACAGGTCCTCAGTTTACCTCTCATTTCTGGAAGTTATTTCAAAAAGGTCTTGGTACTCAAGTTAACCTTAGTACAACATTTTTCATCCACAGATGAATTGGCAGGCAGAGCGTACCATTAAGACCTTAGAGGATATGTTTAGAGCTCGTGTGATCGATTTCAAAGGTAGTTGGGATGATCACCTTCCTCTTATTGAGTTTGCGTCAATAATAGCTGCCATTCCAGCATTCAAATGGCCACTTATGAGGTTTTATATGGGCGTAGATGTAGATCTCCTGTTGGTTAGTTTGAAGTAGGTGAACCAACTTTGATAGGGCCAGATTCATTCCTCTATGCTATGGAGAAAGTGCAATTCATTAGAGATAGACTTAAGACAGCCCAAAGTCATAAGAAATCTTATGCAGATGTAAGGAGAAGGGAAAAAGAGTACCAAGTTGATGATTGGGTTTTTCTGAAAGTCTCACCTTTGAAAGGGGTAATTAGATTTGGAAAGAAAGGAAAGCTAAATCCAAGATATGTAGGTCCCTAAAATATCTTAAAAAGGATTGGCAAGGTGTAATATGAGTTAGAGTTGCCAGCAAAATTAGCAGCAGTGCATCTGGTCTTCCAAATCATACTCTTAAAGTAGTGCCTGGGTGACCCAACCTCTATAGTGCCATTAGAGAGTATGGCGGTGAAAAATAGTATTTCTTATGAGTATGTACCAGTTAAGATTCTTGACTGTCAGGTTAGAAGGTTGAGAAACAAAGAAGTCGCTTCAGTCAAGGTTTTGTGGAGGAGTCAGTCCGTAGAGGGAGCTACTTGGGAAGCAGAAGCAGCCATGAAAGCCAAGTATCCTTACCTTTTTCCTTCCGAATGCACTCCAGTTTGAGGTACTAGTTCCTCTTCAGTTTTACAGTCATTCATGCGTAAATTCAGTTTTAGAATCATGCTCCCTCCGTTTATACTTTCATTTTTAGCGTAATTGTATGTACTCAGAACTCTTTTTAGTCAGAACTCAGTTCTTAGTGTTTAGTAGTGGGGTTTGCATCTCTCTACCTCTATTTCAGCTAGTTTAGTCTTTACTCGAGGACTAATGTTCCCAAGGGGGAGATAATGTAACACCCAGTAGCAAAAAAAACCAAAAAATAGTTTTTTAGAAAAATTTGCAAGTGCTACCAACGGTGGCATCGACGGACCGTAGCCTGAACCACAGTCCGTCCTGCATAACCGTCGATGGTATCAAAAACTTCCAAAAATTTCAGCCTTGGACGACGGACGAACTTATAGTCCGTAGGTCAAACGACGGTCCGTAGTCCGTGAACGTCGATCAAGACTCCCTTCAACCACACTCTGACAAGAGCCATGGATGACCAACATAGTTCGTAGGTGGTCCTATGGTCCATAGGTGGAAAATTTGCAGCCAGTTAAGGGGAAATACAGTTGGGTCATCTTAAAATGATCATAACTCTTAGGAAAAAATAAATTTTATATCCCATGACATACCCACAGATAGATAATTGAATTATTTTTCCGTAGCCACCGACCTTGCTAAAATCAGACCTCCGGGTAAAAATTTATGCCCATTTTAGTAAAGTCCTATCGAACAGGCCCTCACGACGGACCCAACGATGAGGCGTCGGGCGCACAACGGAACGTCAGTCATGGCCGTCATGACGCCCAACAACAACCTTCCCAGGGGTGTTTTTGACCTTTCCCACTCTGTTTAATCCCTAAGTTACATCATTTTGATCCTAAATCATCAGATTTTAGTCAGTTTAAGCCTAGAAACATAATTAAAGCATATACAAGTCAAAACATTAAATTAGAACATAGAAAATTTAAAGCAAGAGAGGAGAAAAAAAGTCCAAGAAAACTAGTTCAAAAATGTCACAAGCTCCAACAGTTCCAGCCCCAAAACTTAAGTATTTTTCTGTGGATTTATCACCACGTACATGGGATTTCACTAGTGGGTTCCTTTCACGCATTGGGTCCTTAGTTTCAGTCAAATCTTGATTCCCTTATCATGATTAAACCTAGGGTTTCTAGAACTTTGATATAACTTCATAAATTTATTAAATATATGTTCCAAATCAGATTATCATGTTATTACTTAGATTATCTGATGAATTTCAGAACCCTAGCTTTGTATTTCTTTAGTTCTTGAATTATACATGCTAGGTCATATATTTCAGACACTTCAGATATATATGCCTCAATTATAAATGCATAATTACTAGATTAATTGTTGAATTCTCAGTTTGCATGTTAAGTTTCGAGCTATCTAGTATTTATAGAAATTCAGATATAATCAGTTAATTTACAGAATTCATTAGGAGTAGAATAATACGGAGTTGGACTAGGATTTAGCGTACCTTATAGTCCCAGAACTACTAGCCTAGTAGGTTGTAAGTCCCCTCTTTAGGCATTCAGTTTAGTGATCACGCCAGCATGCCTTTATACCGCTGGCAGGGTATATTGGGTCCTCTCGATGGGGCGTATACATCGGACTCCACATTTAGCTCATGTGGTTTTATTATCAATTATTAGTTGCTCCCACAGTTCAGTCAGACTCTCTGCATTGACCATTTATCAGTTTATTCAGTATTTTGTTTCAGCATGTTATAAATTGGCCATTGCGTCCTGTTATCTTAGAAATCAACATATCACGTCCATACTTGTTTTTGTGCTTGTTCAGTTATGTTTTATTTCACCTTTACTCTATCTAACATGCTCAGTACCTTTCAAGTACTGGCCCATACGTGTGCTACATCTTCTTGTGATGTATGTTCAGGTTCTCAGCATCCTGATCACGCATAGATCTATTTCCCGATCTCAAGTTTAGCAGATTCAGTGGTGAGTCCTCATTCTCCGAGGACAACAATCATGAGTTTCATTTCATTCTTTATCATTTAGTTTCAATTTTTACTTGATTTAGCTAGGGTTTATACGAGTATTTCTAGTCTAGTTTAGAGGTTATATTCAGAGATAGTTAGGTTACGCTTAGTATTGAGTTAATATTTCTTTTGTATTAAACTCATTGTTTTCAAATATCACAGTTATAGAATATGAGTATTCCCTATCTTTTCATTTTAAGTATGATTTACCTTCCACAACAATTTATTATCTTTAGTGTGCTCATGATCATGCCAGCAGGGTTAGCTTGGCATCACCTGTGGTCCTAGGTTCCGTGTCCGCGTCTCGAGGGTAGCTCGTGGCGTGAAATTGGGAGTATTATTGAGCACTGATATAGGAAAGAGTTCATACAACTAACAGCCCCCCCCACACAAACCATGAAGTAAACCTGGGTAGAAAGGGTCATACTTTTTATATGATTCCTTACATCTTTAAGCATAGACTAGTGGATCCACTTACTATTAGGTTCTATACCCCGACATAGTATAGGATGACTCTGGCAGCGTGAGTTAGATGTTGTACCATCGCATAGCTCGTAGTGCTGGTTGTCGGTTAGAGAAACTCTCACAGAGATATTTTTTATTCTTATATACACAGAGTTATATTGTATTTTGTATGCAAACTAAATTATTATTGTGTTTCTCAATACATTAAGTTGCTAATGATCATTTTAAAATCGTTTCAAATATTTCATCTTTTATTGTTATTTTATATTGAGTTAAGTATCCAGAGTTGAGCATCTTATTATTGAGTTGGGCCCTGTTTATCATTATTGGGTTGAGCCTTATTCACAGATTGAAGTATCTCATTATTGAGTTGAGTCTTATTTCATTGAGTTGAATATCTTATAATTGAGTTGAGCCCTATTTTCTCTGAGTTGCGTTGAACTATGTTTGTTTGAGTTAAGTTAGCTTGAGTTAAGTTGAGTAAAAATAAGTATGTTTATTTACCATCAGTTCAAGCTTATGTTAATGCTTTAGAATTCCCCTTGCATGCTCGTATATTTTATGATGCAAATACAAGTATTCAGGGTCATCAACAGAAGTTTCTGTGATACCACTTGTAGTTCTAGTCAGCTTTAGGAGCCTTCTTATATTCTGAAGGACTTCACCTTTATCCTACAATCAGTAGTTTTAAAATGTCGTGGGTCTTGTCCAGATATCCTTTTCTAATAGTAAAGGCTTTATAGATAGACAAAGTTAAGAAGTTTTCAGTATGTATCTTCCTTGAGTTGTTATTAGAAACTCTAAATAATCTATTGAGTATTGTTCTGATTAATTTAAAGTTGAGTTAATTGAATTTAATTCACTTTTTAAGCTTTTACATGCTAAGTTAGTCTTCCACTTGTAGACATTCAGGATGAGGGTTTGCTTGGGGACCAAAAATGGTCCTCGAGTGTCGGCCACGTCCAGGGTGTAGGCTCGGGTCATGACAAATTTTGTTTCAGAGCACAGAATTGAAGTGTTCTAGGGTGTCTCGGAAGCCGTATCAAGGAGGATATTGTTTATGGTTCTCAGAGACCCACTTTTATAAATGAGGGACTATTGAAATTTAAGAAAAGTTTCCCTTTTTTCATACTCTTAATGGTGCAATAGAGTTATGTCATATATATTTATTCATACTCGTGTGTTTGTCAGATTAATTCAACTAACCCCTCATATTAAAGGTGGTTGAAAAGTAAGCCGAAGAGCCTTATAGATGAAATATTCTTAGCAAGAGTCTGAGGAAGTCATGGGACTCTGAAGAGATTGAGAGAAGTTCATGAGTGAGTTAAGTGTTGAGTTCCAGAGGAATGCAGTCATGTTCTTATAAATCGTGTGTTCAAGCTTAAAGTGAGATGTAATTTCTTCCCTAAGCCTTGTTCCAGGTGAAATCCTTATGAGTAAGTATGGTAAATCTTGGTTAGTATTTTCTTTTGAAAAGGTAGCATGAGTGACGAGAGAATAAGAAGTAGTAATGACAGTTCCCATAATTTGAGGAAAGTATGATGAGGTTTAGTAATCTAAGAAAGGGAGATATTGATGTGGCAAACTAGGTTATTATCGTCATGCACTCAATAAGTTATTGCTGAAAAGTTTTCCCTTATGGGTGGAATAAGATGTGATTAGTTGTTAAGATCTTATGATAGGAGGTGGAGCAAGAGTTGCTAGTCAAGAGGATGTAGAGTATTTTCTTGTACCAGAATAGAGTTTATGTAGATTCGCCATCATTTGAGGAGGCTAAATATATATGTTGGATAGAAGCACAGAGTATCATAAAGTGATAGATCTATCTAGGCTTAAGATTTGTTTGACAGGGTCATAATGTTCAGAAGGTTATAAAACTGATCAAGTGTTGAGGTATAGTATAGTAGAAGAGCAATCATATTGATATACGGTTTTAGTAATGAATATTAAGCTTGAATTTGAGATGAGTGTCATGATCCAAAGAATGGAAACATGAGGGTGATGATGTTAGTCTTGAGATTTGATCTAGAAGACTAAACAAGAAGTAGGTAAGGAATTGAGATGTTAGTTTCAATAAATCTGAGTGGTACAAGTGAGAGACCCTAACCTTTAGATAATGGCAGTGAAGTGATTACTAAGCAGACGAATAACAAGAGCATTAAGAGGTGTACCGAGATGGTGTGTAATCAAAAAAGGTTCCAATTAAGTCATAATTTTCCAGGTGTTCCTAGATAACCTAATTGAGTTTTCAATGTGTACTATTTCCATAGCTTTAAAGTTTTAGGTTAAGAACTAACGGGGAAATTATAATATGAGAAATCAAGTCAAGTGTTGATAACAAGATAATTTAAGTTCAAAAAGGTAGGGGATATATCTTTTCAGAGAGTAGTTGTAGTAGTAGAGTGATGTTACAAGGAGAAGGTTAATGATCTTATTGTAATGTTAATGTGTGATAATTCCATCTAATGTAATAAATGCGGGGGAAGAGGTTGATGAGGTTTTACTATGAGAAATAGCTAAATGAGAGCCCTTTGTTGGTTTCCTATAAAAATATGGGGAACTCTAGTTGGTATGTGATGAGTCCACAAATTGAACTCATTTAGGGATATATTCTTATATATTTAGTGTCCTTAAATGTGTATTTGTCTTAATCACTAATATAAATCCTTAAGTTTCAGGTAATTTGGAGTTTGAGGCAAAGCGTGGACATTACTTGGCAAAAAGGAACAAAATGGCTGAAAATACGAAGAATCGAAGGCCTGAAGATCACAAAGTCCACTTGTAGAGTCACCAATAGGAATGGATATTGCCCTTTGTTCCAATGTGCTGAGCCCGAAAGGAAATGATTAAGTCGGCCGTGAAAAGGAGCGGTCAATGCATCGCCGAGAAGTTTCGTGAAGCAGTATCATGTCACTCAACGATCCAAAACACGACGTTGTTGAAGGCTAGATCAAGACGACGATGAACTATAATTACTTGCTTAGAGTTGTAGCTGAATATAAGAAGATATTGAATTTTTAGCTTTGAATGGTAAACTTTTATATTTTTCTTCTATTTTATGAGTTCTAAGTTTGAGAGGGTTTTGAAGAACTTGAAGATTTAAAGGGGTTCATCTCTGAGAATTTGGATTTGGGTCTCTTGGATTCTTTCTTTTTGCTTAGACCAAGACTTAAATCATGATTACCCATTTGACTGCAAACTCATTTATGTATGAATTTCTCTCTCCACACATGTGTGGCCAAAATACCCAATTAGTTGGGTATGATTTTGTGAATATAGGGTAAATTGGTTATTATGTCTTGCTTGCTGATAGTTTATTCGTAATTTAATAGTTGTAGATGAACATAATGAGGTTGTAGTTTAAAATATAATCTCATCTATGTGTTTTCGGCTTACAAGAGAGAGAGAGAGAGAGAGATGTCATAAAACTAAGACTAGTAAATTGATGACCACTGGGATTGGGTCGACATGAGGTTCAACTCTAGAGAGTGAACCCTAGTCTCATTCCCACACACTCAACTCGAGAGAGTGAGTGGGATAAGGCAGAGGATTCTCTTCATGCGAAAATTGGGTTTTCAAGAGAAATCTATTTGAAACGGGGTAAGTTGTTCGATAGAAAGCTTATGTCCATTAAAGTCTAGAGCCTAGTCACAAATATTCTACGAATTCTTTATTAAAATCATGCAACTGATAATTTAGTTCATCCTATATTCCTATCACATCCCAAGAACCCCCATTTCATTGATAAGTATTGTTTGTTATTTTTTTGGGTTTTACTCTTTAGCTAATAAAAAAAACCCATTGTTATTTGACGCTTGTGTCACCCCTTATATTTATTATGTCTTTTATCGATAATGTTTTAAGCTATGGTTAATTAGAACTACTTCTTAATTTTTATACTATATTCTCAACTACGAACTGTTTCCTTGGGACTCGATCCCAACCCTAGGTTGGGTTATATTATTGCTTACGATTGTTGGAACTCCTACTGGAGGTAGTGTCTTGATAACCATGATGGTTCAAAGGACTTATCAGTATGGAAAAGATAATGAGAATTTCTTAAGGAGATGGTTAGTAGGGCATGGAGTTGTTAGAGTAATAAACTTGAATGTGGTGTTGTTAAACATTAGGCGATTTATTATGAACTCTTAAATTTTTGTAGAAATTTATCTGAATTTAGGAGCTACGGGATCTATTAGAACTTAGGAGGAATGGGATCTGTTAGCTAATTCTACATTTAAACTCTTTTAACATATGTATATACCGATTCTATTTTTATTATAAACACATAAATTTTACTGAGATATATGATTAGATAGGATAATAGACTTTTTTATGTTGTGCCATTTTTTATTGTCGGTGTTGAGTTAATTTTTGTCCTCGAGTTGATTGATTAGAATAAGAGTTTGAATAATGGAGTTTCCACCCTTAGAAAGATAGATCAAAATAATATGCATGATATTGAAACTTCAAACCTACAAAAACATGTGGTAGATTAAGAGGAATTTACTGTGTTGTGTGGTAGATGTTTCAAATGAGGATACATAATATCTGAAAAGATAAGGGTACACATGCTGGAACATCCATTCTATTGTGATGAAACTAAATAGTGGCGTGCTAATATAGCAATGTAACACCCCGTAGCCAAAACAGATCAAAAATTAGTTTTTCAGAAAAATCTGCAGGTGCTACCAACGGTGGCATCGATGGACCGTTGCTAGAACAACAGTCCGTCCTGTAAAACCGTCGATGGGATCAGAAACTCCCAAAAATTTCAGCCTAGAAAAATTGGTAAAGTCCTGGACGACGGACAGACTTACGGTCCGTAGGTCAAACGACGTTCCGTAGTACGTGCCGCCGATCAAGACTCCCTTCAATCACTCTCTGAAAAGAGCTATGGATGACCATCATGGTTCGTAGGTGGACCTACGGTCCGTAGGCTGAAAATTTGCAACCAGTTAAACAGAAATATAGTTGGGTAAACTTAAAATGATCATAACTCTTAGAACAAAATGAATTAGGTCACCCATGACCTACCAACAGATAGATAATTGAATTACGTTTCCATAGCCACCGTCCTTGCTAAAATCAGACTTCCGAGTAAAATGTTATGCCCATTTTAGTAAAGGCTTGTTGAACAGGACCTAACGACAGATCCAACGACGGGGCATCAGACGCGCGAAAGACCGTCTGTCCTGGCCGTCGTGAGGCCCGACAACAACCTCTCCAAGGGTCTTTTGACCTTTCCCACTTTGATTAAACCCTAAGTTACATTGTTTTGACCTTAAAATCATAAGATTTTATCAGTTTAAGCGTAGAAATATAATTAAAAATATCTAAGTAAAATCATTAAATGAAAACATAGAAAATTAGAAGCAAGAAAGGAGAAAAAAGCTCAAGAACCCTAGTTGATGAACACCACAAGCTCCAGCAGTTCCAGCCCCGAAACTTAAGTATTTTTCCGTGGATTTCGTCACCAAGTATGTGGGATTTCAGTAGTGGGTTCCTTTCACCCATTGGGTCCTTAGTTTCAGTCAGTTCTTGATTCCCTTATCATGATTAAACCTAGGATTTCTAGAACTTTTAGATAACTTCATGAATTTATTAAATATATGTTCCAAATCAGATTATCATGTTATTACTCAGATTATCGCATGAATTTCAGAACCCTAGATTTGTATTTCTTTAGTTCTTGAATTAAACATGCTAGGTCATATATTTCAGACACTTCATGTATACATGCCTCTGTTATAAAAGTAAAATTACCAGATTAATTGGTGCATTCTCAGTTTGCATGTTCAGTTTCAAACTATCCAGTATGTACAAGAAATTCAGATATAATCATTTAATTAACAGAATTCATTAAGAGTAGCATAATACCGAGTTGGCTAGGGTTTAGCGTACCCAATGGTCCGAGAACTACTAGCCGAGTAGGTTGTAAGTTCCCTCTGTGGACAATCAGTTTAGTGATCACGCCAGCATGCCTTTATATGTTTTGCAGGGTATATTGGGTCCTCTCGATGGGGCGTATACGTTGGACTCCACATTTATCTTATTTGGTTTTATTATCGGTTATTAGTAGCTTCCACTGTTCAGTTAGACTCTCTGCATTGACCATTTATCAGTATATTTAGTATTCAATTTCAGCAAGTTATAAATTGGTCATTGCATCCAGTTAGCTCAGAAATCAGCACATCACATTCAGATTATTATACTTGTTTTTGTGCTTGTTCAGTTATGTTTTATTTCATCTTTACTCTATCCTACATGCTCAGTACCTTTCAAGTACTGACGCATACGTATGCTACATCTTCTCGTGATGTAGGTTCAAGTTCTTAGCATCCAAATCACACATAGATTGATTTCCCGAACTCCAGTTCAGCAGATTCAGTGGTTAGTGCTCATTCTCCGAGGACAACAGTCATGAGTTTCATTCAGTCTTTAGTCATTTAGTTTCTGTTTTTGCTAGATTTAGTTGGGGCTTGTCCCAGTATTTCTAGTCTAGTTTAAAGGCTATTTTCAGACATATTTAGATTCATCTTAGTATTAAGTTAATATTTCTTTTGTATTAAACACATTGTTTTCAAATATCTCAGTTATAGAATATGGGTATTCCCCATCTTTTTATTTTAAGTATGATTTAGCATCCGCAATAGCTTATTATCTTTACTATGTTCATGATCATGCAGTAGGGTTATCTTGGGATCACTTGTGGTCCTAGGTTCCTTGTCCGCGCCTCAGGGATAGCTCGGGGCATTACACATGTGATGATACACATGATGTCATTCAACTTGAAAGCTAATTTTGAAATACTAGTCTTATTAAAAGCTCATACTTTTCTTTCTTTTTATGAGACATCATGTGTATCGTCCAATCATATATAGATGTCACTCATGAGATCCTTCATACAAGAAGGGATGTTCTAATATATGTGCTGTTATTTTTTCATACATCTTCTTTGTAGGTATGTACCTCCATTTGAATCATCTATCACACTGCACAACTACTTCATTTTAATCTACCATTTTCATTTTGAGATTAGTAGGTTTATAACCATGCATATTGTTTTGATGTATCTTTTGTGGGGGAAAATCATTTTAATGATTTTCCTACATACAACCAACTCTTAATGTAATTGACCAACCCGAGAACATAAAATACAACTTGTATTCATTATGAATCTTCAACAATAGTTACAAAATGGAACTCTTTATCCTATTCAATCATATATTTCCAAAAGTTTAATATGTGTAGTGGTAAAAAAACGAAATTAAATTGAGTGTAATTTACATTATTATGCTATTATATATGTTTGTGATCTGAATAAGGCTTCCATTGCACATATTCTAACATTTTCCCAGTTATAAATGTTACTCTAACTTCATAATTCTTATAATTATCAGCATTTTATCATTATTTTCATTAATTTTAAAATTAAATTTTTCATTCTCAACATTACTATTATTACTTATTGTTGTTTTCCTTAAAAAGATTGTTGTTGCTTTATTTCAATTTTTTATACATATGAAACTTTTTATATAATATACAAGGTATTAAAAAAGAAGCTCAAACGAATTAATGTAAAGGAAAAAATGACACAATTCGGCCAAAAGAGTTCTAAACTATTCGATCAATTGGCCAATCTTCTTTTTTCAAAAACGCAGCCCAAAATTTGTCCAAAGTTAGGGCCAAAACCTAGAAGCCCTTTAGAATTAGGTTATATTAGATTTCTCAAAACAAAACATCCTAAAACCTATTTCTCATTAGCTGTTACACTCCATCTCTCTCCCTGGCTTCTTTGAGAATGTGTTCACCCCTATCTCAGTATTGGCAGGGCTATGCATTATTATTTTTATGCAAAAATGTGTTGCTATGTCCTTTATATTTCCTTTTGAACTTGCCAATCATAAAAAGATGACAATTATTTTGATTGAGATTTTGTTTCTTTAATATGAAGAATCGATTTTCAGATATTCGAACAACTTTTTTTCAAAATTCACATAGATTCTTTCAATTCCCGCTGAAGGAACTCTAACTCTAAGTTGGTCCTTCAAATACTTGAGTTTGGATTTCATTTTGGACATGTTCTGATATGCATAAGTAGTATCATAAAAGTCTTAAATTTTGATATCTTATCACACACGACCTACACTTTCATCATTAAACTACTACTTTATGCTTTTATTTCTTTATAAGTCTTCAATTTGTTCTTTTTTTGTTTTTTGCCCATAACAGACACATTTAAATTTATTATCGTTCGAAATCTATTTTTGAGGAGATAGATCTGAAGCTGGTACTTCCTAGTTCACTGCTATAAGAAAAGGTTAGATTTATTATGAATTCTTAAATTTTTTAGCAATCTATTTGAATTTAGGTGCTAAGGGATCTGTTAGAATTTAGGAGCTATGTGATCGGTTAGCAAATGATATGTTATAAACTCCTATAACATATTTATATATCGGTTCTACTTTTATTATTAACACATATAAAATTTATTAAGATATATTATTAGATATGATAATGGACCTTTTAAGGCCTTTTTGAATTGTCGGTGGAGTTCCTTAATGAATACATATAATTTTTTTTGTCGTCGACTTAATTGATTAGAACAAGAGTTTGATGAATAGAGTTTTCACCCCTACAAAGATAGATCAAAATAATATGCATGATATTGAACCTCCAAACTTACAAAAAAAAGTGCTAGATTGTAACGACCTGTTTAGTCGTTTTGAGCAGCAGATTGAAATTCTGGAAAAACTGGCTGGGACGACGGAAGTAGTGACGGACCGTCGTAGTCACGACGGCCCGTCATGGATGTTTCATCCCATGACACTTAAAATTCTGAAATTGGATACTGAAAATCGACTCTCTGTAAATTGTGACGGACCTGCAGGACGTGCCGTCACACCCACGACGAACCGTCGTGAGTTTCCGTTGCAAAACACTTCAACGTTTGAGAATTTGGTTCGAGAAACGAGTTTCTGACCGCCATGACGGACGTGCAGGACGGACCGTCACAGGCGTGACGGACCGTCACAGTGTCCGTGGCGACGATAGGACTTTGGGCAGTGCGACGACCTGCGTGACGGACCGTCGCAGGCACGACGGCCCGTCACAGGTCACGCAGTCCCAGACAGTTTAGGATTTCTCCACACGTTTTAAGGGTCGTTTTTGACTATTCTTTCCTTAATTATAAAGATTGAGGGGTAACATTAATAAGTCTAATTACTTAGGGGTTAAAAGGGGTAACCTTAAGTGAATTAGTGGGGTTTTATTGTCCTTTTTCACACTTAATTACATGATTAATTAGGGTAAAGAAAGAGGGTTTGAATAAAACAAAAGAGAAAGAACAGAAAGAGAAGGAGAAATCGATCGAGAGAAGAAGAAGAGAAGTAACAAAGCTTGGGAGATTTCTTGTTGATTCCAATTCTTCGGTGGAGGTAGGTTATGGTTTTTATGTTACGATAATCGTAGTGAACTCTTGATAGTGTATGATATGTATGATGATGATGTTGTAAACCTGTCTATGTGCTTAAATTGTATGCTTGCATGATTATGATTATGAAATTGTGATGAATTAACAAGCATGATGAAGCTATTGAATCTCAAATCTTGAAAGAACCCTAATTCGCTTAATATATTATATAATAAGATTGATGATGCCTTAATATGAAAGAAGGCTTGATAAATTATATAATAAGATTGATGATGCCTTAGTGTAAAGAAGGCTTGATGAATTAGGGGATCGGGTGCCACGTTCCGGTACCAGGATAGAATGAATATGAGGATCGGAGTGTCACGTTCCGACCAGGATAGAATATGAGGATCGAGAGTGTCACGTTCCGACACCAGGATAGAATATGAGGATCGGAGTGTCACGTTCCGATACCAGGATAGAATATGAGGATCGGGTGCCACGTTCCGGTACCAGGATAGAATGAATATGAGGATCGGAGTGTCACGTTCCGACACCAGGATAGAATATGAGGATCGGAGGTGTCACGTTCCGACACCAGGATAGAATATGAGGATCGGGTGCCACGTTCGGGTACCGGTACCAGGATAGAATGAATATGAGGATCGAGAGTGTCACGTTCCGACACCAGGATAGAAAGTAGAGGAGCGGAGTGTCACGTACCGACACAAGAGGAAGAAAGATAATGAATCTTGAAAGATAATGAATATTCTCAATTTAATGAACTTAATTCCCAAATGAGTATGGTATTGAGGCTTGAGACCTCATGTGGTGAACTTGACGGAAATTGTTAATGATAAAGTAATTGCTATTGCTACATGTTGAGTATTGTAGCTGATTTACATTATTATTGATATATATTGTTCCCTATTTTGAGTTAGCCGATGATATCTACTCAGTACGTGTGGTTGTACTGACCCCCCTACTTTTATGTTTTCCTTTTTGTTATTTGTGTAATGCAGCAAACGTTCCGTCAACTTCGACTCAGCAGTAGATCAAGCCAGTCTTCACTCCATCGGAAATTCAGGGTGAGCTAATGCGTCTAGCTTGGACTGGGTCTTCTTCTTCAAGTCTTGATGCCTTGAACTTCCGGCATGGACTAGCTTTTTAGTTATATTTTGGTTCTTAGACATTCCTAGTTTAGTAATTAGAGATAGATGTTCTTATGATGATGACTTCCAGATTTTGGGGATAATAATAATAGTTTTGAATTGTTTTATTAATGAGTTTAAGTCTTCCGCATTTATTTATGTTGATATTGTACTAAAATGTTAAGGGTTAGATTGGTTGGTTCGCTCACATAGGAGGGTAAATGTGGGTGCCAGTCGCGTCCCCGATTTGGGTCGTGACATAGATTAAGAGGAATTAATTGTGTTGTGTGTTATTTGTTTCAATGAGTATACGTACCTTCAAAGGTGACATATGAAAAAATAAGATACACATGCTGGAACATCCCTTCTATTGTGAAGAAACTCATGAGTGGCGTGCTAATATATCATGTAATGATACACATGATGTCATTCAACTTGAAAGCTAATTGTGGAATACTAGGCTTATCAAAAGCCCACAATTTTATTTCTTTTTGAGTGATATCATGTGTATCGTCCAATCATATATAGATGTCTCTCATGAGAGACTTCATATAAAAAGGGATGTTCCAATATTTGTGCTGTTATTTTTTCATACCTCTCCTGTGTCAGTATGTACCTCCATTTGAATAATCTATGACATTGCACAACGAATTCCTTTTCATCTCCCATCTGCCTTTTGAGATTAGTAGGTTCATAACCATGTATATAGTTTTGATATATATATCTAGGGGGGAAATATTTTAATGATTTGGCTCCATTCAACCAACTCTTAATGTATATGACCATCCCGAGGACATAAAATAAAACTTGTATTCATTATGAAACATCAACGATAGATACAAAATTAAAATCTTTATCCTAATCAATCATATATTTCAAAAAGTTTGATATGTGTAATGGTAAAAAATGAAAATTAATTGAGGAGTACAATTTACATTATTATGCTATTATATATGTTTGTGATTTAAATAAGGCTTACATTGCACATATTCTAACATTTTCCCTATTATAAATGTTACTCTAACTTTATAATTCATATAATTATCATCATTTTATCATTATTTAAATGGTTGCTTTCACCCATTGGGTCCTTAGTTTCTGTCAGTTCTTTATTTTCTTATCATGATTAAACCTAGGGTTTCTAGAACTTTGATATAACTTCATGAATTTATTAAATATATGTTCCAAATACGATTATCTTGTTATTACTCAGATTATCGCATGAAGTTCAGAACCGTTGATTTGTATTTCTTTAGTTCTTGAATTACACATGCTAGGTCATATATTTCAGACACTTCATATATATAAGCCTCAGTTATAAAAGCATAATTACCAGATTAATTGTTGCATTCTCAGTTTGAATTTTCAGTTTTGAGCTATCCTGTATTTACAGAAATTCAGATATAATCATTTAATTTACAGAATTCATTGGGAGTAGCATAATACCGAGTCGCGCTAGGGTTTAGCGTACCCAATGGTCCGAGAACTACTAGTCGAGTCGGTTGTAAGTTCCCTTTGTGGACAATCAGTTTAGTGATCACGCCAACATGCCTTTATACCTTTGGCAGGGTAAATTGGGTCCTCTCGATGGGGCGTATACATCGGACTCCACATTTATCTCATGTGGTTTTATTATCGCTAATTAGTAGCACCCATAGTTCAGTTAGACTCTCTACATTGACCATTTATAAGTATATTGAGTATTCAGTTTCAGCATGTTTTAAATTGATCAATGCATCCAGTTAGCTCAGAAATGAGCACATCACGTTCAGATTATTATACTTGTTTTTGTGCTTGTTCAGTTATGTTTTATTTCAGCTTTACTCTATCCTACATGCTCAGTACCTTTCAAGTGCTGACGCATACGTGCACTACATGTTGTCGTGATGTAGGTTCAGGTTCTCACAATCAAGATCACACATATATCGATTTCCCGATCTCCAGTTCAGCAGATTTAGTGGTGAGTCCTCATTCTCCGAGAACACCAATCATTAGTTTCATATCATTCTTTAGTCATTTAGTTTCAGTTTTTGCTAGATTTAGTTGGGGCTTGTCCTAGTATTTCTAGTCTAGTTTAAAGGCTATTTTCAGACATAGAAAGATTCACCTTAGTGTTGAGTTAATATTTCTTTTCAATTAAACGCATTGTTTCCAAATATCTTAGTTATAGAATATGGGTATTCCCCATCTTTTCATTTTAAGTATGATTTAGCTTCGCAACAGTTTATTATCTTTAGTATTCTTGATCATGCCAGTTGGGTTAGCTTGGGATCACTTGTGGTCCTAGGTTCCGGGTCCGCATCTCGGGGGTAGCTCTGGGCATGACACATTTGATGATACACATAATGTCATTCAACTTGAAATCTAATTGTGGAATACTAGGCTTATTTAAAGCTCATAATTTTCTTTCTTTTTATGAGACATCATGTGCATCGTCCAATCATACATAGATGTCAATCATGAGAGCCTTCATACAAGAAGGGATGTTCTAATATATGTTCTGTTATTTTTTCATACCTCTTCTTTGTAGGTATGTACCTCCATTTGAATCATCTATCACACTGCACTGTGAATTCATTTTCATCTACCATTGTCCTTTTGAGTTTAGTAGGTTTATAACCATGCATATTGTTTTGATGTATCTTTCTTGGGGGGAAAACATTTTAATGATTTTGCTACATCCAACCAACTCTTAATGTAATTGACCAACATGAGGTCATAAAATACAACTTGTATTCATTATGAAACTTCAAAGATAGATACAAAATGGAACTCTTTATCCTATTCAATCATATATTTCCAAAAGTTTGATATGTGTAGTGGTAAAAAATGAAATTAAATTGAGGAGTGTAATTTACATTATTATGCTATTATATATGATTGTGATCTAAATAAGGCTTCCATTGCGCATATTTCTAACATTTTCCCTGTTATAATTGTTACTCTAACTTTATAATTCTTATAATTATCATCATTTTATCATTATTTTCATTAATTTAAAATTAAATTTTTCATTCTCAACATTACTATTATTACTAATTGTTGTTTTCTTTAAAAAGAATGTTGTTGCTTTATTTCAAATTTCTTACATACGAAACTTTTTGTATAATATACAAGGTATTAAATTAGAAGCTCAAACGAATTAATGTAAAGGAAAAAATGACAAAATTCGGCAAAAAGAGTTCTAGACTATTCGGTCTATTGGCCCATCTTCTTTTTTCAAAAACGCAGCCCAAAATTTGTCCAAAGTTAGGCCCAAAACCTAGAAGCCCTTTAGAATAAGGTAATATTAGATTTCTCAAAACAAAACATCCTAATACCTACTTCTCATCAGCCGCTACACTCCATCTCTCTCTGTCACGACCCAAAACCAAGCCGCGACTGGCACCCACACTTACCCTCCTATGTGAGCGAACCAACCAATCTAAACCCTAACATTTCAATATAATATCAACAGAAAGTAATGCGGAAGACTTAAACTCATTAATAAAAACCAATTCAATAACTTCTAAAATTCAACATCTATTATTCCCCAAAATCTGGAAGTCATCACCACAAGAACATCTATGATCAAATTACTAAACTAAGAGTATTCTAAGAAGCTAAAACAAGTAAAAGCGAGTCCATGCCGGAACTTCAAGGCATCAATACATGAAGAAGAAGATCCAGTCCAAGCTAGAAGCATTAGCTCACTCTGAAGATCCGGTGTGACGAAGACTGGCTAGAATTGCGGTTGAGTGTGGAAGACGACGGTCCGTTTGCTGCACTCCACAAATAACAAGGAAGAAGAAAACATAAAGTAGGGGGTCAGTACAAACACGAGTACTGAGTAGGTATCATCGGCCAACTCAAAAAGAAAAACGTATATATCAAGTAATATCATAAATCAACTACAATACTCAACATGTAGCAACAACAAATACTATCATCATTAATAAATACCGCCAAGTTCACACATGAGGACTCAAGCCTCAATACCATACTCATTGGGAATTAGGCTCATTAGATTGAGTATATTAGCATCTTTCAAGATTCATTATCTTTAATCCTCTTGTGTCGGTACGTGACACTCCGCTCCCTCATTATCTTTATTCCTCTTGTATCGGTACGTGACACTCCGATCCCCTACTACTATGTGTCGGAACGTGACACTCCGATCCCCTACTACTATGTGTCGGTTCGTGACACCCGATCCCCTAAATCTACTTGTCGGTTCGTGACACCCGATCCCCTAAATCTACGTGTCGGTTCGTGACACCCGATCCCCTAAATCTATGTATCGGTACGTGACACTCCGATCCCCTAATCTCATTCTATCAATTCATCAATCCTTCTCTTATACCAAGGCATCATCATTCTCATTACTTTAGTTCATCAAGCCTTCTCTTATACCAATGCACCATCATTAACAAAGAGATTAGGGTTTTTCAAGATTTGGGATTCAATAGCTTCATCATGCTTATTTTATCACAATTATATAGTCACATTCATGCAAGCATACAATTAAGCATATAGAAGATGAGATAATATTACCAACATATCATTCGATATTAAGAGTCTACTACGAATATCATAAAAACCATAACCTACCTCCACCGAAGATTCGTGATCAAGCAAGCAATTCCCAAAGCTTTGTGTTTTTCCTCTTCGTTTCTTCTCTCTCGATCGTTTCTCTCTCCCTCTCTTTGTTCTTTCTGTTTTTCTTATTCAAACCCTCTTTCTTTTACCCTTTATTAACATATGATTAAGTATAAAAGATGGCAATAATACCCCAATTATTAACTCAAGGTTACCTCTTTTAACCCCCAAGAAATTGAGTTATTAATATTAACCCACGAAATTTATAATTATAGCAGGAATAGTCCAAAACGCCTCTTTAAAACTTAAACAGAAATCCGGCCCAGCCTGGGATTACGCAGCCTGTGACGGCCCGTCATGCCTGCGACGATACGTCCTGCTGCTCCGTCACAGAGTTCAGAGACTCAATTCCATTAAAGAGTCTGTGACGGTCCGTCGTGCCCACGACGGTCCGTCCTGCCATTCCGTTACGAAGTTCAGAGAGTCGATTTCAGTACCCAAATTTTAGAACTTCTAAGTGTTTTGAAACGAGACCCCCTCGACGGTCCTCGTGCCCATGACGGTCCGTCGTAAGGTCCGTCGCCTCAGCTAATTTTTCCAGAATTAAAATCTGCTGCTCAAAACGACTAAACAGGTCGTTACAATAGATACCAATTTACCATCGTTCGTCCGCGAACGATCATAAGAAGGAAAACAAGGGCGAGAAGGAGTACCTGAATCTGTAAACAGGTGTGGGTATCTCTCTCGCATATCAGCCTCCTTCTCCCAAGTGGCTTTTCAACTGGTCGATTTTTCCATTGAACTTTGATGGATTCAATCTCCCTCGACCTCAACTTGCGGACTTCTCTATCTAAAATAGCAACAGGTTCCTCTCATAAGACAAATTCTCATCAATCAAAACTGAACCAACGGATAATGTAGTTTCATCCCCAAGGTATCTTTTCAACATAGACACATGAAATACCGGATGCACTCCGGACAACCCTGGAGGCAAGGCCAACTCATAAGCCACCTCCCCTACTCGCTTAAGTACTTCAAAGGGACCAATATACCTTGGGCTTAGTTTACCTCTTTCCAAACCGCATCACTCCTTTCATGGGCGACACTTCAGTAAGACTTGCTCACCCTCCATAAACTCCAAGTCTCTAACCTTTCGATCTGCATATTCCTTTTGCCTACTTTGCGCCGCTAAAAGCTTTTCTTGAATAGATTTCACCTTTTCTATTGAATCCCTCAAAGGTCAGTACCCCAAGGTCTAACCTCAAATGCATCAAACCACCCAATGGGAGACCTACATCTCCTCCCATACAATGCTTCGAATGGAGCCATATCAATACTTGAGTGATAGCTATTATTTTATGAAAACTCTGCTAAGGGTAAGAAGCTATCTCAATGGCCACCGAATTCTATCACACATGCACGAAGCATATCCTCCAACACTTGATCGTTCGCTCAGACTGACAATCGGTCTGAGGATGAAATGCAGTACTAAGGTCCAACCTAGTACCCAATTCCGCATGCAATGTTTTCCAAAAATTAGAAGTAAACTGCGTACCTCTATCTGATATGATGGAGAGTGGAACTCCATGCAATCGAACAATCTCTTAGATGTAAAGTTTGGCTAACTTTTCTGCATTCTAAGTCACCTTGACCGGAATGAATGTGCAGACTTAGTTAACCTATCAACAATCACCCAAATGGAGTCATACTTACCCATTATCTTTGGAAGACCAACCACGAAGTCCATTGCGATTCTCTCCTATTTCCATTCCGGAATGGGCATTCTCTGAAGTGTTCCTCCGGGCCTCTGGTGTTCATACTTCACTTGTTGACAGTTTGGACATTTGGCAATAAAATCAACAATGTCACGCTTCATTCTACTCCACCAAAAATGTTGCTTTAGGTCACTATACATCTTGGTTGCACCAGGGTGTATAGAATACCTTGAACTATGAGCCTCTGTTAGAATGGTGTTAACCAAATCATCAATGCGGGGAACACATACCCTTCCATTAATCCTCAACACACCTTCCTCATCGATTGTTGCTTCCTTAGCCTCTCCTCGCAACATTTTATCTCGGATCCGGATCAATTTCTCATCATTAAACTGCTTTCCCTTAATCTTGTCAAGGAAGGAAGATCTTGCCTCCACGCAAGCCAAAAATCCTCCCTTCTCATTACTTCTAATCTAATCTTAAGGTCGTTAGCCAGAATCTGAACTTCTCTAGCCAATGGGCGTCTAGAAACTTGCAAGTGAGCTAGACTTCCCATGCTTCATGCCTTTCTACTTAAAGCATCTGCCACAACATTAGCTTTTCCCGGATGGTACAAGATAGTGATATCGTAGTCCTTCAGTAATTCCATCCATCTCCTCTGTCTCAAGTTTAAATCCTTCTGAGTAAAGACATATTGTAGGCTACGATGATCCGTATAGACTTCACGCTTCACCCCATATAAATAGTGCCTCTATTGCTTTAATGCAAACACTACCGCGGCTAATTCCAAATCATGGGTTGGATAGTTACGTTCATACACCTTTAATTGCCTTGAAGCATAAGAAATTACATTCTTTTCTTGCATTAACACTGCACCCAAACCCGAATAGGATGCATCACAATAGACAATGAAATTCTTACCTTCCACTGGCAAGGTGAGAATGGGTGCAGTAGTCAACAAAGTCTTGAGCTTCTGAAAACTTTCTTCGCACTTGTCCGACCATACAAATGGGACATTCTGCTTAGTCAAGTTTGTCAGTTGGGAAGCAATAGAAGAGAACCCCTTGACAAATCGGCGGTAGTATCTAGCTAAACCAACAAAACTCCTCACTTCCATAACATTAGTGGGTCTTGCCCAACTCTTCACTGCTTCGATCTTAGATGGATCCACCATCACCCCATCCTTAGAAACCACGTGCCCTAAGAAGTACACCGAATCTAGCCAAAACTCACACTTGGAGAATTTGGCGTAAAGCTTTTTCTCCCTTAATACTTCTAACACATTTCTCAAATGCTCCTCATATTCCTTCTTACTCTTGGAGTATATCAGTATATCATCAATAAATACGATCACAAAGAGATCCAGATATGGCTTAAAAATCCCATTCATCAAGCTCATGAAAGCGGCAGGGGCATTCGTAAGCCCAAAAGACATTACTAAAAACTTATAATGCCCATATCTGGTCCGAAAAGCAGTCTTTGGAACATCCGTTGCCCGTATTTTCAATTGATGATAACCGGATCTCAAGTCAATCGTAGAGAAGACACAAGCACCTTGTAACTGATCGAACAAATCATCAATGCGAGGAAGATGATACTTGTTCTTAATAGTTACCTTATTCGGTTGTCTATAGTCTATGCACATCCGTAGACTTCCATCCTTCTTCTTTACAAATAACACCGGAGCACCCCAAGGAGATGCACTTGGTCTAATAAAGCCTTTGCTCAACAACTCTTGAAGTTGGGCCTTTAACTCTCTTAACTCCGCGGGAGCCATTCTATAAGGGGGTATAGAAATGGGGCGAGTACCCGGTTCCAAATAAATGCCAAAGTCAATATCCCTATCCGGTGGCATACCAGGAAGATCTGCAGGGAACACATCCAGGAACTCACGGACTACCGAAACCGACTCAATTGAAGGTACTTGGGTAGTGTCATCCCTGAGATGTGCCACGAAAGCTAAAAACCCTTTACTAACCATTCTCTTAGCATGAAGAAAGGAGATGATACGAAACGCGAGTGGAAGTGTAGTCGCCCTCCCACACTAACGGATCTGTCCCAGGCTTGGCTAACGTCACAGTTTAGCATTACAATCCAAAATCGCAAAATTCGGAGAAAGCCAAGTCATACCCAGAATTACATCAAAGTCAACCATTTCTAAGATAACCAAATCTACATAAGTGTTGCTCCCATAAAATTCACCAAACAAGACCTATATACCTTTTCAACTATCACAGACTCACCCACCGGAGTAGAACACACGAATAGGCATGTCAAGTAATTCACAATGTAAATTTAGACCATTAGCAAATGAGGAAGATACATAAAAAAATGTGGATCCAGGATCAAACAATACAGAAGCCATGCAATCACAAATCAAAAGATTACCTATGATAACAATATCAGATGTCTCCGCTTCAGACCGCCCAGGGAAAGCGTAACAATGGGCCCTATCGCCTGTCTGTCAGTTGCCCCTACCATGTTGTGTTGTAGTGGCTCCAGTTTGCCCATCACCCCGGCCGTTTTGGTGACCACCATTACCTCGACCACCACGTCCTCCAGAATAACAGCCTCTACCATGACCACCTCTACCTCTAGCTATTGGGGGTCTATAACTCTGTTTTGGACAATTCCTCCTAATATGTCCAGTCTCCCACATCCATAACATTCTCTGGAGTCAAGCATAGGTCTCTCAGAGAAGTGTTGACCGGTCTGAGGTGGAACCCCAACTACAGTCTGTAGTGAAGACTGAATTGATCGGACTGAGTAACCCCTGAACCCTGTCCTCTTAGTAAGAGCCATTAAACTCAACTCCCTTTCGAAACCTTTTTGATGTCGATGCCATGGTGAAGTCATTTGGTTTACTCCTTCCACCTCTATCACGAAGTCTACCACTTCTTGAAAGGATTTTGTCGTAGCCGCTACCTGTAAGGCTGAAATCCGCAATCTGACCCCTCAACCCCTTCACACAAACGGCGAATCTGCTCTTGTGGACTGAAACAAAGTTGGGTGCATACCTGGATAATGCACGAAACTTAGCCTCATATGCAGTAAACCGACATCCTACCTTGCTCTAGGCTCAAGAACTCATCTCTTTTCCTATCAATCAAAGTCCGGGGATATAATATTCTCCATAAACAAACTAGAGAATGAGGCCCAAGTCATGGGTGGTGCCTCTGCTGGTTGACACTCAACATGTGACCGCCACCCACATTTTGGCGTTCCCTTGAAACTGGTAAGTCACAAAACTCAACACCAAACCGTTCTACTATACCCATATTGTGTAAAAGCTCATGGCAGTCAACCAGAAAATCGTAGGCATCCTCAGATTCAGCACCCTTGAAGACTGGAGGTTTCAATTTCAAGAATTTACAGAAAAGTTCATGCTGATCATTTGTCATTATAGGCCCTGTAGTTAGACGAGGAATGTTGCCTAGTTCCAATGAGGCGTCCATGGAGGGAGCCACGTAGCTGCATGTTGTACCTCCGGAACCTGAGGTGTGGTGCTGCAGGCAGAAAACACGGAGGTGTCTGGCCCTGATCAGATAACCCGCTAAGATAAGCAAGAACCTGATGATCATCTCTGGGGTAGGTTGGGGTGGCAATTCCTCATTCTTCACTTGCTCATCTCCCCTTCCTCCCCTCTCATACTACTTCCTCAGTCGGTGGAGGAGTCACCGCCCTAGTTCCAGATGGGCTAGGTGCTTTGTCCTCTTCCTCTAGAGGACGTCCTCCCACGACCTCTACCACGGCCTCTTGCCACTGTTCCTCTCCGAGCTACAGCCCAGTGGCTGGCTCAGACGCTTCTTGTCTTGCCGGTGTCGGTGTTGGTGCAGTCGTTGCTCTAGTCCTAACCATCTGCGAAATAGAGTGAAGATGGTCAGATACCAATTCGTATCACCTAGATTCCAATTGGATTCAAGTAATAGCACAAAAGAATGAAAGAATGGAATTTTCCTAAAGTCTTATAGCCTCTCAAAGAAAAGTAAAGGCGTCCCCCTACCGTTCCTTAAGACTCTACTAGACTCGTTCTTGTGTGATGAGACCCACGAACCTAATGCTCTGATACCAAGTTTGTCACGACCCAAAACCGAGCCGCGACTGGCAACCACACTTACCCTCCTATGTGAGCGAACCAACCAATCTAAACCCTAAAATTTCAATTAATATCAAAAGAAAGTAATGCGGAAGACTAAACTCATTAATAAAAACCAATTCAATAACTTCTAAAAATTCAACATATTTATTCCCCAAAAATCTGGAAGTCATCACCACAAGAACATCTATGATCAAATTACTAAACTAAGAGTATTCTAAGAAGCTAAAACAAGTAAAAGCTAGTCCATGCCGGAACTCAAGGCATCAAGACATGAAGAAGAAGATCCAGTCCAAGCTAGAAGCATTAGCTCACCCTGAAGATCCGGTGTGACGAAGACTGGCTAGAGTTGCGGTTGAGTTGAAGACGACGGTCCGTTTGCTGCACTCCACAAATAACAAGGAAGAAAACATAAAAGTAGGGGGTCAGTACAAACACGAGTACTGAGTAGGTATCATCGGCCAACTCAAAATAGAAAACAGTATATATAAAGTAATATCATAAATCAACTACAATACTCAACATGTAGCAACAACAAATACTATCATCATTAATAAATATCGCCAAGTTCACACATGAGGACTCAAGCCTCAATACGATACTCATTTGGGAATTAGGTTCATTAGATTGAGTATATTAGCATCTTTCAAGATTCATTATCTTTAATCCTCTTGTGTCGGTACGTGACACTCCGGCTCCCTCATTATCTTTATTCCTCTTGTGTCGGTACGAGACACTCCGATCCCCTAAACTATGTGTCGGAACGTGACACTCCGATTCCCCTAATTCTACGTGTCGGTTCGTGACACCCGATCCCCTAAATCTACGTGTCGGTTCGTGACACCCGATCCCCTAAATCTACGTGTCGGTATGTGACACTCGATCCCCTTATCTCATTCTATCAAGTCATCAAGCCTTCTCTTATACCAAGGCATCATCATTCTCATTACTTTAGTTCATCAAGCCTTCTCTATACAAGGCATCATCATTAACAAAGACATTAGGGTTTTTCAAGATTTGGGATTCAATAGCTTCATCATGCTTATTTTATCACAATTATATAGCACATTCATGCAAGCATACAATTAAGCATATAGAAGTGAGATAACATTACCAAAACATATCATTCGCTATTAAGAGTCTACTACGAATAGCATAAAAACCATAACCTACCTCCACCGAAGATTCGTGATCAAGCAAGCAATTTCCCAAAGCTTGTGTTTTTCCTCTTCGTTTCTCCTCTCTCGATCGTTTCTCTCTCCCTCTCTTTGTTCTTTCTATTTTTCTTATTCAAACCCTCTTCTTTTACCTTAATTAACATATAATTAAGTATAAAAGATGGCAATAATACCCCACTAATTAACTCAAGGTTACCTCTTTTAACGCCCAAGAAATTGAGTTATTAATATTAACCCACGAAATTTATAATTATAGCAGGAATAGTCAAAACGCCCCTTTAAAACTTAAACAGAAATCCGACCAGCTGGGATTACGTAGCCTGTGACGGCCCGTCGTGCCTGTGACGGCCCGTCGTGGCTGCGACGGTCCGTCCTGCTGCTCCGTCACAGAGTTCAGAGACTCAATTCTATTAAAGAGTCTGTGACGGTCCGTCGTGCCCACGACGGTCCGTCCTGCCATTCCGTTACGAAGTTCAGAGAGTCGATTTCAGTACCCAAATTTCAGAACTTCTAAGTGTTTTGAAACGAGACCCCCTCGACTGTCCGTCGTGCCCATGACGGTCCATCGTGGGGTCCGTCGCCTCAGCTAATTTTTCCAGAATTAAAATCTGCTGCTCAAAACGACTAAACAGGTCGTTACACTCTCCCTGGCTTCTTTGAGAATATGTTCACCCCTATCTCAGTATTGGCAGGGCAATGCATTGTTGTTTTATGCAGAAATGTGTTGCTATGTTCCTCTATATTTCCTTTTGAACTTACCAATCATGAAAAAATGATAATAATTATTTTTGCAAATTTTGCTTCTTAATATGAAGAATAGATTTTCAGATATTCGAACAACTTTTATTTAAATTTAAATAGATACTTCCGATTCCCGCTCTTGGAACTCTAACTCTAAGTTTGTCCTTTAAATACTTGAGTTTGGATTTCATTTTGGACATGTTCTGATATGCATAAGTAGTATTATGAAAGTCTTACATTTTGATATCTTATCACAAACGACGTACATTTTCATCATTAAACTACTACTTTAGAATTTATTTCTTTATAAATCTTCATTTTTATTTTTCTTTTCTTTTCTGTCCATAACAGAGACATTGAAATTTATTATAGTTTGAAATATGTTCTTGAGAAGATAGATCCGAAGTTGGTACTGCCTAGTTCACTGCCAAAAAAAAAAGGTTAGATTATTATGAATTCTTAAATTTTTGTAGAAATCTATCTGAATTAGGAACTAAGGGATCTGTTAGAATTTAGGAGCTATGGGATCTATTATCTAATGCTACGTTATAAACTCTTTTGTTATATGTATATATCGGTTCAAACTT